>JAXQJV010000326.1:0-22795 GCA_037042255.1 Penicillium sp. PG106-07D
AAGATAATGCGTAGGAGGCGTTCCAGTGGAAAACAATGGGGGTAGTGTGCCTGCAAGGCAGGTAAGTCGGTCAAATCACCAGTAGCACAAATGTGTGTTGCTAGCAGGATCGCATGAGCATCTGATAGTCCTTCTAGAGGAGCCATGGCGATCGCACGGGTGAACGACAGGAAGATGAGGTGTCCTCATACTAGCAACGTCAACCCGCACGTCGTTAGGTGCATACGCCGGGGCGCACGGACCATGTCGGAAACGAAAGGGAAAGCGTCGCATCCGCCAACGACCTCACCACCTTCTTGCTGCCTCTCCGCCCACCAACGCTGCCAATTCGTTCAATTCAACTCGACAATGGCTTCTGGACACGGTCTTAATGGTGGTATGTGCTCTCACGATCTGTCTCCCGAGGGTCTGGCTGGTCCGCGGGCGGTGGCTTGCTGGGTCACATCTTGCAGAGACCCTCCTCGCTCCCATGAATTACCCTGACTGACTCGGTTTTGTCACTTTCTAGGTCCCTCCCGCTGCTACCCCTTCTGGCAAGAGGTTCTCGGATGCTACGTTGTGAACTCTGGTGAGGGCGAGTCTGGCAAGAAGAAGTGCACCCCGGCTCTGGAAGACTACTGGGAGTGCCTCCACCACCGGAAAGAGGTATGTTTGGGACCTTGACGACTGGGGTTGTTTCGCTTGGACTTGCTGAGATTATGGCTAACTGTGACTCTTTGAAAATAGGCTCTCCGCACAATGAAGATGCAGGCCGCGTACCGCAAGGCCGAGGCCGCCCACCCCCGCGAGAACGCCCCCAAGGCTGAGCAAATCCGGAGCCTGGGTCTACTCGGAAAGGAAGAGGAGACGAACGCTGTACTTGCGGCGCAGCGGTCATAAGAAAGAGAGGAGCAAATTTGGGGCGCGATGGTTCTTTCTTCTTCTGGATGCGTGTGATCCTTGTTTCTGCTCGCTGGAGCCAATTTCCGGGAGCCTGTGACTGTATAGAAACGCTCGATTTTCCGACCATTTGGTCTTGTGTTTGGAATGATACTATGTCCGTTTTACCACGACAAGGTGCGCTGTGATAAGGTTAGCATTCCAGGTAATGGGTTGTATGGAGCTTGCGGTCAGACCGAGTTCAAAAGGTCCATAGGATGGATGGAATTTGCTCAACAACCTATCTAGAAGTACCGACAGGACAACCTCAGGAAGTACGAACACCCAAGCTTCAAGCTTATGTCCATAGTTTGAATGCAACAACTTCAATTGCAAAGGATACCGACCTCTAGGTTGTCCGGGTGGATATACGTTACCACTATCGAAATATGAGATCTGTACCTATGGTTACCTGTATATTGCGCTGGGACTGGAGATAATTTGCCCGGAGCAGCTCTAGATCCATGGATGAAATTGGGGTCAAATAAGGTAGGATTTCTATAGGTAGGAATCAACAATCTCTCATGTACTAGGTAGGTACCTAGATATGCAGGATAAACCATTAAGCTCGGGCAGCCGCCATCTGATTTTATAGGGCTGGAAGCACTGCATTCGATTCAAGTTGAATGCGAATGTATATATCCCCTAATCGAGTGTGGATATGCTACTAGCTCCCGTCAATTTGCAACACGAACAAGTCTATTGGTGGCACCAAGAGTCACCAAGTTAAGCATATAAGATTTCAGAATTAAACCAAGTAAAGCTATAGAAAAATATATGAGTTCGATCTAACCGTAAAAATACACACTTGGTGATCCATTTGATCATTGTGGGAAGCCTTGCCGCCTATGAGGCCATCTGGCATGTCTTGGCATTGTCGAGGACTGAAAGGATTGCACCTAGTCAATGTCATCAACCCAGAATGAGTCACCGGTGCAGGTGAAAGGAGAATAAATATTGATCATCTATGAAGAGCTCTGAAAACAGCATGTCTTGAGGCCACTGGTTCTGTGATCCAATCGATGGCACCAGGGGCACCTTTCGTGTCTGCAGCTGCAAAACTCAAAAAGGCGATCATTAAACGCGAGGTGCACGTGACCAGAAAAACCTGAGAAGGCGAGAGTGGAGGCCCAACCACCGCTAGACCCGAACAAGACTAGCGCCGCACACCCAAACATGGACCAGCGCGCCGGGCAGAAGCCCCCCAATGATATAAACCCAGCTGCGTGACCTCGAATCTCCTCTTGTGTACTGAATCTAATCCTCCCTGCTGACTCAGCCTCCGGAGGCACTTTTTGGTGTTGGGGCGTTCTTCTGCTTTCTATTGGATCGCCTTTTTATCTTGCCCGCGTGACGCGGAATCATATATCATCTCTCTCTTGACTCTCTTACTGTTTTGACTGCGACTACTTTAATTCGACGTGGTGCTGGTCGGCATCAGAGTGACGGGTCGCCATGACTTCCCGGTAAGTGCCCGCCTCCAATCATGACGCGTCGGTCACATGATACTAACTTGGCTGCAGACTCGACCGCCTGGTCACGTGAGTACTCACATGATTTCCATCCTTCAGTCACTGGCTAATAATTATGTAGATTGCTGGAAACTGGCAGCACGCAGTTGATTCGGAACACCGCGGCCCAGCAACTGGCAGATGTTCAAAAACAGCATCCAGACGAGCTATTCAATCTCCTGGGCCGCATTCTACCATATCTTCGCTCCAAGTCCTGGGATACTCGAACCGCTGCTGCCCGGGCAATTGGACTGATCGTCACTAATGCTGATGTCTATGATCCGAACAAGGATGATGGCTTGCAAATCAAGTCTGCAGCCGACGACTCGGCAGCGGACGACGATGATGTGGAAATCAAGCCCGAGGTGAAACCCGAGGAGGCCCCCTCGACATCAGAAACGCTCCTCGACCTTGAGACGTTAGACATTGCCTCTATCTTGAAGCATGGCAAACGGCTCCTCGGTAGTGCCGGCAAGGAGTACGAATACTCCCTCGCGGCAATGGACCCGGCAGCTCGTCTCCAGCATCAAAAGAAGACACTCTTTGGTCGTTTAGGCCTGGAAGGAGAGTATCTGGAAGATGACCTTGACTTGGGCGACATTGTCATTCCAAAACCTGCCACGCCAGGTCCCAAAAAAGAAGGATTGACATCTTCCCTTCCATTCTCCCGCGAAAATAGCTTACAGGATGCGGCTTCTCATCGGCCATCCTCGCCCAGCGAAACCTCCAAATTGGAAGAGTCCGGACTAAGCAAGCGGCAATTGAATCAGCTCAAACGCAAAAATAAACACAGCGCCAAGATGGGAGCGAACAAGGTGCGTGTGGTGGATTTGTCGTCTTCACGCCGGACATCGGAGAATGTCACAACTCCAATTGCGCCGACGCCCCATCCCATCAAAACAGAGAACGGCGACGGTCAGAATGGCGAAGTCAAACCCGACTATTTTTCGCTCGATCGCTCCGCTGGCGACGACGATTCCAAAATTGTCTCCGAGTTCAAAGGGCCCGTTGCTCCGGAGAAGCCCATCATTCAGCCTGACATTGTGGACCAGGGTGCTAGATGGCCTTTGGAATGCATGTGTGAATTCCTCTCCGTGGACATTTTCGATCCCAACTGGGAGGTGCGCCATGGTGCAGCAATGGCTCTCCGAGAGGTAATCAGGGTGCAAGGCGCAGGAGCCGGCCGAGTGGAGGGCAAGACTCGCCAAGAAAATGACAGCCTGAACCGTCGATATTTAGATGATCTCGCGTGCCGTCTAGTGTGCGTTCTCATCCTGGATCGATTCGGCGATTACATCTCGGATAATGTCGTTGCCCCCATCCGTGAAACCGTGGGCCAGACTCTCGGAGCTCTCTTGTCCCACCTGTCGCCCAGGTCTGTTCGACTAGTCTACCGGTGCCTATACCGAATCATCATGCAAAAAGATCTGGATCTTGATCGTCCTGTGTGGGAGGTCTGCCATGGTGGCATGATTGGTCTCCGATACTTGGTTGCCATTCGCAAGGACGTGCTTCTCAAGTACCCGTTGATGATGGATGGGGTTCTCGAAGCCGTCATGAAAGGCCTGGCAGACTTTGATGACGATGTGCGCGCCGTCAGTGCTGCCACACTTGTGCCCATTGCTGAAGAATTTGTCACCTCCCGAGCAAGTACTCTTGGCACTCTGATGAACATCGTCTGGGAATGCCTCTCCAATCTCCAGGACGATCTCAGCGCCAGCACAGGGTCTGTCATGGATCTTCTTGCCAAGTTGTGTACCTTTACTCAAGTATTGGACGCGATGAAGGCGAATGCAGCGGATGACCCGGAAGCCTCCTTCGGCAATCTGGTTCCCCGTCTTTATCCGTTCCTGCGGCATACCATCACGAGCGTCCGTTCCGCTGTACTTCGCGCTCTCATGACGTTCCTGAAGCTGGAGGGAGAAGGGAGCACAGACTGGGTGGATGGAAAGGCGCTGAGGCTAATCTTTCAAAACTTGCTCGTGGAACGCAACGAGGGTGTTCTCAAACTATCATTGCAAGTTTGGTCGGAGCTACTGAAAGCGATTGAGCTCCGTGGATCATTCGCGCAGGCCACTGAGCTTTTGAGCTCCGTTGAGCCGATTGTCACCTTGACTCTTGGACCCTTCGGCGTTCCACGTTACCCCATACCCATGAATGCCTCTCTATTCATCAAGCCATCCGGAGTGGCTTTCTCACTCGCTGCTCCTGCTGGCAGGCCGTCCTCGCCAACCACAACTACCCCTGGCGGAATTGAGGCCAAGGCTGGCCGCAGACGCAAGTCGGAGAAGAAAGAGCTCCCTCCACCTTCAGCACACAATGTCGATGGACATATGCTGTCGGGTGATATTGATCTCGTTGGCGCCGACACTATGCTAAGGTCCAAGATCTATGCAGCAAAGGCACTAGGCGAGCTGCTCTCCTTTTGGGACAAGCATGAGCTTCCCTCCCTCTGGCCAGCAATTCTGGATGGCTTTACCCATCCGGCCTCTACTTCTCAGCTGGCGTCTGCCATGGTAATGGAGGAATATGCCCGAATTGCTGGCCCGGAAAGCAAGTATTCAACGTCTTTGTGCGATCGTCTCCGTCCCATCATCGAAGGCGAGCGGCCCTCCTGGTACTCCGATATTTCCTGCTACCTGCATGTTGCACGCGCACAGTGTCATTCACTGCTGAACACCTTCCGAGACCACGCTCACGTTGCGCCCTCCCGGTTGCCTACTCTGGCCGTCGTTGTCCAGGGCGACCCCGAAGCTGGTCCGAACGCGTTCTCCCTGGCCGACGCAGAGAAGATCATTGGTTCGGATTTCGACCGTTTGAAGAAGAACCTGACACCAGCTCAGCGTATCACAGCTACCCAGGTCCTAACCGATACTCGCACTACGGCGCAGTACGCAGTCGATGAGGCACGAGCCATGAGAGAGCAACGGGACATGCGTGTTCTCGCCGCAGCAGCGGGCGCACTGGTTGCCATGCGGGACATTCCCAAGAAACCTGGCCATATTATCAAGAGTATGATGGACAGCGTTAAGAAAGAGGAGAATATCGAACTTCAACAACGGTCTGCAATTGCAGTTGCCAGCTTGATCGAGCACTACACTGCCGCGACGAAGCGCGGACCGGTTGATAAGATCATCGGCAACCTCGTCAAGTATTGCTGCGTGGATACTTCTGAAACACCCGAGTTCTCGCACAACGCTCAGTTGGAGAAATCCATCTTGTCGCTTCGCAAAGAAGAGGACCGACGGGACCATCCCGATGCCGCCAAGTTCGAACGGGAGGCCAAAGAGGCCCGGATCATGCGGCGGGGTGCCAAGGATGCTCTTGAGCAATTGACTGTCAAGTTTGGCGCTCAACTCATGGAGAAGATACCCAACTTGGCATCTCTTGTGGAGCGACCTTTGAAAGACGCCTTGGAAGGTGATCTGCCAGAGAACATCACGAATCCTGACAACGAACTCGGCCAGGAGGTTGTAGATGGTCTCTCCACCCTTCGTGCCCTCCTCCCCAAGTTCGACCCTGGTCTTTACCCTTGGGTCATTGGTCTGATGCCGCTTATTGCCAAGGCTTTGCAGTGCCGGTTGGCTGTCATTCGCTACGCGGCTGCCAAGTGTTTTGCGACAATTTGCAGTGTCATCACTGTCGATGGTATGACGATGCTGGTTGAGAAGGTGCTGCCAACAATCAATAACGCCTTGGATGTCCATCACCGCCAAGGTGCTATCGAGTGTATTTACCATCTGATCCATGTCATGGAAGATGGTATCTTGCCCTATGTCATCTTCCTCGTTGTCCCCGTCCTCGGTCGCATGAGCGATTCTGACAATGATACCCGGTTGCTGGCTACTACCTCTTTCGCGACGCTCGTCAAGCTGGTTCCTTTGGAGGCAGGTATCCCTGACCCTCCTGGCCTTTCGGAGGAGTTGCTCAAGGGCCGCGACCGTGAAAGAAAGTTCATGTCCCAGATGCTGGATGTGCGCAAGGTGGAGCCTTTCCAAATCCCCGTCGCCATCAAAGCTGAACTGCGATCCTACCAACAAGATGGTGTCAACTGGCTCGCCTTCCTCAACCGTTACAACCTTCACGGCATTCTCTGTGACGACATGGGCCTCGGTAAGACTCTTCAGACGATCTGCATTGTTGCCAGCGATCACCACATGCGCGCCGAGGAGTATTCGAAGAGCCAAGCGCTAGATTCTCGCAAGCTCCCAAGCTTGATAGTTTGCCCACCGTCTCTCTCTGGCCACTGGCAACAGGAGGTCAAGCAATATGCACCATTCCTGAACTGCATCGCATATGTTGGCCCCCCTTCGGAGCGTGCCAGAATCCAGCCCATGCTTTCAGAGGCAGACGTGGTCGTGACATCTTACGATGTCTGCCGCAATGACAATGACCTGCTCGGTGCTATCAACTGGAACTACTGCGTTCTCGATGAAGGTCACCTCATCAAGAATCCCAAGGCAAAGATCACCCTCTCCGTGAAAAAGTTGATGAGCAACCATCGCTTGATTCTCTCTGGCACACCTATCCAGAACAATGTGCTTGAACTTTGGTCATTGTTCGACTTTTTGATGCCTGGCTTCCTAGGCACCGAAAAGGTCTTCCTTGACCGATTCGCCAAGCCCATCGCCGCTAGTCGCTTCAGCAAGTCCTCGTCTAAAGAGCAGGAGGCTGGTGCTCTGGCGATCGAAGCTCTGCACAAGCAGGTGCTGCCGTTCCTGCTTCGCCGTCTGAAGGAAGAGGTTTTGAATGATCTGCCACCCAAGATCATTCAGAACTACTATTGCGACCCGAGTGACCTACAGAAGAAGCTCTTCGAAGACTTCTCCAAGAAGGAGCAGAAGGAGCTTCAAGAGAAGGTTGGCAGCACAGAGCGCTCCGATAAGGAGCACATCTTCCAGGCCCTGCAATACATGCGCCGTCTGTGCAATTCGCCCGCGCTAGTGGTCAAGGAAGGCCACAAGCAGTACAACGAAGTCCAGTCCTACTTGTCAGCCAAGAAGTCCAACATTCGAGACGTGGCACATGCGCCCAAGCTCTCTGCTTTGCGTGACTTGCTTGTTGACTGCGGCATTGGTCTCGATCCTTCAGCCGAGGGGGAGCTGGACACCGGTGCAAGCTATGTCAGCCCACATCGTGCCTTGGTCTTCTGTCAGATGAAGGAGATGCTTGATATCGTGCAAAACGATGTTCTCAAGAAATTGCTCCCGTCTGTTCAGTACCTTCGTTTGGATGGAGGCGTCGAGGCCACCAAGCGACAGGACATTGTCAACCGTTTCAATACCGATCCAAGTTACGATGTCCTACTGTTGACTACTAGTGTTGGTGGTCTGGGTCTCAACCTCACTGGAGCTGACACTGTCATCTTCGTTGAGCATGACTGGAACCCGCAGAAGGATATCCAGGCTATGGACCGCGCTCATCGTATCGGCCAGAAGAAGGTCGTCAACGTCTACCGTCTGATCACCCGTGGTACTTTGGAGGAGAAAATCTTGAAGTAAGTTCCTCCAACTATCTGTGCAAACAATGTCCATGATAACTAACACGAATCTCTTTACAGCCTGCAACGATTCAAGATAGATGTCGCCTCCACCGTGGTCAATCAACAAAATGCCGGCCTTGGCACCATGGACACAGACCAACTCCTGGATCTCTTCAGCCTAGGCGAAACTGCAGAAACAGCCGAGAAACCAGTCGAGCCGACCGGCAACGAAGTTGATATGGTCGACATCGACGGCGAAGTCAAGGAGAAGGGCAAGAAAGGGTGGCTCGATGACCTCGGCGAACTCTGGGATGACCGACAGTACCAAGAAGAGTACAATCTGGACTCATTCTTGGCCACGATGAAAAATTGATCGCCGCTTGCACCTAAGCCACTCAGTCTACATCTCGAGTCCTACTCGACCACCATGACCCAGGCACTTGGCGCCTTCTCCATCTCCCTCTAATTCCACTTCACCACGATCGTCACGTCCACTATTTTTATCCCCATCATTTCCTTACCTTTACCTTTGTATCCCCGACATTTTATCCCCCTTGCTACATCCCCCCAAAATAATTCCTCGTGCATCACTCAGCGGATAATTCCTGTTTTCATCGGTTCTTTATGGATGGTATTTTGGCTTTCGTCGCGCAGTTGCTACGAGACGTGGACTTTCTTCAACCCCTCCGTGTATTTTTATCCTTTCTACTTTTTCCACGACGAATGATATCGCATGTACATAGATTAGGTGGCTCTTCATGCAATGCTTAATCCTCGATCTGTTCCTGTAGGCTTGAGCCATCTCACGTCCATATTTCACGATCCTACCAAGGATATGCTACTATGGTGGCAAGTCCGAGAGCAAAGCAAAACTTCAGGCACTTCATCCCGAGATTATACCTGAGCTATCTAAAGAGACGTCTCACATATCGTGATAGAGCTGGTATCTAGGTAGCCTAGTCTTTGGAACTGCTACTGTGGAATGAAAGCACGTAATCTTGAAGTCATTATCTCATCATTTGAGCCTTTCCAGAAAAAATAAATTCCAGAATCACCGAAGAAAAGTCCGATTATCTGCCACATGGTGATATCATGTCAGCCGGATTCTCGACAAAGCACAAGATTCACTTATGACCGAATGAACACACCCCAAAAGGATGAGGACACCACGAGGGAGAACGAAATACGATAACTGCTTCGGGCGGCTAAGAATTTCCACAAGAAAACAAACTCCGACAGGAAAGATACTATGATGGCGTGTAGACCAATACTGCCCAAAAACAAAACTTGCAGTTGTAACCCAAGCGCCGGTTTTCACCCTCAGAAGGCCCCCGAAAAGACAAAAGTAGATTCACACGGAGAGTGAATCAAACATATGAGTGAGGATCCAGCGAATCCAGGTAGTCCGTAGATACACGACAAAAACAGAAATCGAGATGACCGATGCTATGCGACAAGACGCAGAGGCAGACATCAAGACAAATGTGAAAAAAAAGACATTGACAGAATTGAATTCGAGTGCTAGGGTGCTCGCGTTCGTAGGAAAACTTGTCCAGGAACACTGCATTTCAACACATGGACTAACGCACCAGGCGTTTGCCCGACCGTTTCATGAAAGCTCAAGCTTGCCCCTTGGGCTTAGCGAGCATGTTCAAACGGCTGAGGCTGAGGACACCACGAGACTTTTCCTTGGCTTCAGCAGTTGTGCCAGTTGGAGTACCCATACGAATCGAGGAGGAGCGAACGGGGGTCTTAATGAGTCGGGATTTGATAGGACTTGGAGTGGGCGGATTCGATTTTTTCAGCCTCTTAGTGCTGCGTTCACCCGCCAGCGAGTCAGCCGGGGGAACATTTTCGGTGTCTTCGGTATTCGGCAGGTCCTCATCGTCAACTTGGTCTCGATGTCTCTTCTTGTTACCGATTCCATGCGCGATACCATGAGCTACAACGGGAAGCTCTGGGTATGCAGATTGCTCTGCGGCGGCATTCGACTTGCGGACGTGTCGAATGGTGGGAGAACAAACTGTGTCGACTTCGTTCGCACCAGAATCAACGGCATTGCGGTCTGGGGTAAGTGTTGGAAGAGTAGGGTAGACGATATCAGATGCATTAGAACGAGAAGGAGTGGCGGCAACCTTGGAACGGGATGGCGACGCTTGAGCCAGGTCGTAACGAGACCTGACGCTGGGAGTGAATTCAACGTGCTTCTTTGGCGACGGCGTCGGCGCAGAATCGGTCTGTTCATCTCGTGTGCCAAAGAGCGAGTCAGGGTTAAAGTCAGGAGCAGCCACGTGCGTTCCGGCAGCGATCTTGGCGGGATCGCGGGAGAACAAGGGCTGACGTTTGCGAAGAATGGACTTGAGATTGTTCAGCGTGGGTAGGCTACTCTTGAATCGTGGGTTGAATTCAGTACGCGGAGTACGGGGAGCCGCGAGGCCCTTGGTAGAGGGAGATCGTGCCAGAGAAGGAATCAAGGAGGTCTTGGGAGCCTTAAGACTGATGGGACCGGCACGCGCCATCGAAGCCCGTGTCGGTGTCATGAGTGAGCTGGTGATTCTGGGCCGGGGACGAGGGCCAGCAGGCTTCTTGGTTGCGTTGTCCTTCTCGACCTGAGAGCGGATGATCGATGGGCTCTCCGTTGGATTAGGCTTGGCGCGTTTGGCCGTAGGGGTTGTGATTGCAGGCATGGTTTCTGGCAATGGCTTGGGCACGGATCGTGAAGGCGAGGAGTTCTGCGGCTCGGGTTCGTCAAGCTGTGCCTTGGATTTGGTACGCTTCAAAGACTTTGCCACGGGCTGGAAGCGACCTGGCGTAGCTCGGAATGACGAGGGATGTCCCGCAATTGAGTCCATCTTCTTGAACTCGGCCATGTGCACGTCACTAAAGCGGCCAGCCTTGCCCTTGGGCTTTGCAATCTTTCGGTCGCCGTGCATGTGCTCGGCTTCGTGCTCTCGCTGTTCCTGCTTGGCCTTGTCGTGGATCATCTGCGCCTTGATTCGTGCCACTTCACCGCGAACACTGTCCATCAATTGTTTAGCTTCATCGCTAAGCTGAGACTCCTGGCCACGCCTGAACTCGTAACCTGGAGTGCCATATTGGGTGGGTGCCGGGGAGGGCTTCAGCTTGGATGGAGTGTCTTGAATGGCGCCGGTTTTCACGATGTTGCCGTTTGCGTCTTTCTGAATAGGATTGAAGCCTAGGATCATCCCCGAGTCGACCCGCTTAGTCGTGCTTTGTTGGACCTTGCTCGGGTGCATTTCCTCGAGTGGTGGACGAACGGCCGAGCTGGGAGTCGGGGTCTTGGCATCCGCCATCTTTTGATGCGAAGTCGCGTTGGGGGTTCTCTGGGGATCTTTCTTGGTGACTGGGGTTCGGAGGGCAGGGTGGTCATCGCTTGGAGTCTCCTCGCGTTCTTCGACGCATGCAAGTCTGTATCCGATGTCGGGCTGAGAAGCCAACTCCTGGGCCTACTCCAGTCATACCATGTTAGCTGTCTTCTAGCACATATGCAGTGACGTCTTGTATACGACTCATGAGGGCCGTTGCCAGGGCACACTGACCTCGGGACCGGGAGAGGGCTGGGCGCTAGCACTGCGCAGGCGGGCGGAGCGGCGGACCGCCATGACTGAAGGTGATTGGGTTCTGAAGATTGGCAACGATTTGTGTCAAATTTGCGATGTTGGTTCGAGGGCAATTGCAGATGGATGGAGAGCGGAGAGGAGTGAAAGTCGGTGAGGTCAGGTTGGTAGGTTGGTGGAAGCGAAGCTCCTCAAAATGTAAACAAACGCGTTTGACGTCACATGACTAAGCAGGTCATCCCACCCCCGGGCCGTGACCGGTGAACCGATCTCAACAGCACAACACTACCTACTAACTATAGTACTATACTTTATATCACTTAACCTCTTCTCGAGTGTTCTTTTTCATTTGAATATAGAATACTTGGAGATCCATATTGCTTGTTTTCCGACCCTATGGATCGGCCACATTTCTCTGTCTTGAGGATATAGCACTAGGCCCAGCTACACTAGTCCCAGTTGACTTTCCATTTGCAAGAACTGCGTATATTCGCAATGTAATGTTATACAAAAATAGAAGATGCAATTCTCTTCTCGTTCCACCCTATTTTTGGCTTTTCTAGTCATTTGTGAGCCTTGACTCCAGCAGAGTCTTCTGTTGATCAACTTTTAATCGCCTCCTTGCGCTGTCTGAGACATCGCTGCCTGTTAGTATGACCATGTAACGCAGAATGTAGGTTCACTAGTCTGGATACACTACTTATGTGCCTGCGCTAGTTGTTGATAGTTTGGTCGAATACGCGAATCAGAAAGAGGTGTATGTAATCTTCCCGACCAGGCTGATGCCCCGCCATTTTCATCGCTCGCCAACTGTCAACTTTCAATCCCCACCTGCGGATTTCAACGATTTGGGACGCTCTTGCGCCCGAGTGATGCTCTGTTTGAGATTCTGTACAGCATTCTCTAGCTGAGACAAAATGGACTTCCCCGAGTCTCACATTCATGCTCCACGGGAGACGCACACCCATACAGTCATATTCCTCCATGGCCGGGGAAGCAACGGGCCAGAATTCTGCGAAGAACTCTTCACTTCCTTAACGTCGAGCCTGAAAAATTTACCAGACACCCTGCCAAATTGGCGTTGGGTCTTTCCAACTGCAAAGACGCGCCACAGCTCAAGGTTTCAGGAAGACGAGTCGGCCTGGTTCGACTCCTGGTCTACCGACAACATCGAAGAGAAACAGGAACTAGCAGTGGATGGCCTGAGAGAATCGGTCTCTCATATTACAAAACTTCTGACCGATGAGATTGCGCGACTTGACGGAGACGCCAGCCGCGTCTTTCTGGGCGGGATCAGTCAAGGCATGGCGACCATACTCTGGACCTTCTTTTGCGCTCCGGGGCAGATCAATAAACCCCTTGGCGGAGTGATGGGCTTCTGTGGCTGGCTCCCTTATGCTCACAAGGCGGAAGACTTGACAAGGCGCCAGCAGGCGATGGAATTATTGCAACAGAGTGGCGGCAACGAGTCTCTGATCGAGCCCAGTAAGCTTGACAACAAGCGACAGATGTCGAAATTGTTCCGCAACATTATCAACGATCCTCTGCTTCCCCAAGTCGATGCCTCCACTGATATCTCCATCCTTTCAACCCCGGTACTCCTAAGTCATGGACGAGATGACCCGGTTGTCTCCATCAGGCTAGGCCATCAGGCAGCCAGAATTCTCCAGCATCTGAAAGTTCCAACTGAATGGCTTTACTACAGTGGTGCTGAGGCAAATGGACACTGGATCAAAGAGCCGCAAGGGTTTGACTATATGATCCAATTCATCGAGAAACAACTTCGTCGTAGCGAGTGAGCTGGGCTTTGACGAAACCGATTTTTATGCGACGCAACTACTGGCGAGGCGAAGGGTTGGGAATTGAATTATATCTAATCACGGAGCTATTGAGGATTCCCCGTAGCCAGGGGCTATTCTAGCAAGAGTTATTGGAGCCGTCCACGGTCAATGAAAGCCTAATCGACGGACCGGGGAGACTCAAGCTTATTTCGCCTTCGAGTGTGCCTTTGGGCACAACTTCCTAGCTGTCTTTCTTACCTTCTGTCCTCCCATTCCACCTCTCTTTTCAAAACTTCACACTGAAAATTACTGAACTGCTACAAGTTACTCAGACTCATGAAATAATCGTATTGAAGAGTAGAATTCTATACGAGGCTTCTAGGCTCACTCTATGATGGACGTTCGCCTGCAGTCCTGAGAATATTCGTTCAAGCCCCATGGTCTTGAAGATTGCCCTGTACGATATACGAACGGCCTCACTCGCTTGAGTATCGAATATCAATCACAGCGTCATCGACTGTGGGTGGCCCAACGTATTTTTTGTTTCCCCAAATCCAGTACCAAGCAGTAGCAATAAGAATAAATGCGACGAAGACCACAGGGGCATAGTTCACCGTCTCTGCGGTGACGGGGATCGAAGAGGGCATGCAGAATAGGGGAACAGCAAGTACGCTCCAAGCTGGGGACAATATGAACATTAGCATAAGCTGTTACCACAAGTGTCAAAAGTTTTTAGATCTTACCGAGAGCCACAATGTTGCACACAGCACCGAGTTTGCCCAAATCGAAGTTGCCGTTTTTGATCTGCTTCCGACCGCCTAAAAAGGAGACTGCAATGGGACATGCATAGCTGACAGTCAAGGTAATGACACCAACACCAGAGAAGGCGTTGAATGCAGTGGTGGACCCGAAGTAAATGAGGCCGAGCGCAATCTGAACTACCATGCCCAGGATCATGGCATTGAAGGGAACGTCCAGGCTCTTGTTCACTTGCCTCCACTTCCTAGAATATGGGATTCCCCCATCTCGTGCAAACGCCCAGATTGATCTCGACACAGTAGTCGTGCAGCCAATGCCACAAATGATCGCGAGGACGATCAAAGGGACGAGAAGGAGGAATGCGCCCGCTGAGTTGCCGATTGCTGATTTCATGATGCTGGGCACCGGCTGACCCGACACGAGTGCGATCAGTTCCTGGCTGTCGGGCAGTACAAATACCAAGGGAATGAGGAACAAAAAGCCAGCGAGGGTGTTCAACATGACGGTACCAACAATTGCTTTTGGCACCTGCTTTGATGGATTCTGGACCTCTTCACACATCCTGTAGCAGAGTCAGCATGCTGGTTGTTGGGAAGGGCCCAGGACTCACGCACGAGATAACCATTCCCGTGGAAGAAGTCGTGTATGCAGCTTGTAGAAGACCAACACAGAAAGACCAGCCTACTGGCCAGCCTGATTGAGGCTCAAAGTTTCCAAAAACATATTCAGCATTGTGTCTGCCATTTTTCGAAATGACCAAGGTACATATGACGATAGCTAGGATACCGGCGAAGGTCCAAAAAATAGCGAATGTCTGAGGGATTCGGAATGTCAACGATGGTTATGAAGGGTTCTGTTTTCGGTACTCACGTCAATATACGGCAACCATCTGTTTCCCATAGAGGAGACTGCATTGCATAGAAGGGTAATAGCTAGGAAGATGAGAAAGGTTTGGTATGCTGTTGCTTCGAAGATGCCAACCCCTGGTGAAGTCTCAAACACGTTCACGCAAGCAATGAGAAATTGGGCGGAGCCAAAGTTTACTGCAAGTGTGATCATGACATTTCCCACCACATATGACCAACCACAAATCCAGGCAATTATCCGGCGACAGGACGGCGGTGATAGCATGAAAGATTGGTAGTATACACCACCAGCGGTAGGATATACCGAAGTGATCTCACCAAGAGATAGCGCCACACAGAGGATAATCAGTGAAACGATCATCCAGCCCCAAATGATATTCACAGGGCCGCCACCAACCAGTGGATATATGAATGTGGTAGCTAGTCCATAGGGAATGGATGCGAGAACGAAGGACATGAAGGCCACCTGGAGAGTTGAACGGTTCCTGGTGAGTTCAGGTTCATAGCCCAAGGCTTCGAGCAAGCCATTCGCTGCAACGGGCTCTGATTGACCAAGCTCCGCCTCATATTTCATCTTCTCGTGATCCGCAAAATGTGATTTTGGTGTAAGGTCCTGGTGTTGAGGACGTTCGAAGTTGGTTGCCATGATCAACACGGACCGAGTTTATGATAGGTGCCCGATATTGTTGTATTTTCTGTCCATACAAGAATGGAGAAATGGACGAGAAATCGAGCGATAATGGACGATTTATATACGAAACACCCTGGACGTGCACGGCTCAGCCGGAGAGCAAAGTAATACCTAGCTTCAGAAAAGTCTATTTGTTACCTACACATCATCATGTAGATAGGCAGATCTTCGTAGATACTCTTTACCCCGCATGATAGCTGACGGTAGCAATAAAGTTCAAAAAATCCACTCCATGGGAACCGCTTATTTTGTCCGATCATAAACTATTAGAAACCAATCAAGGAGTGCATCAAGCCTCCTGAGGTGTGAAAATCGCATCTGTTGCCTCTGTTCACCAGAGGATCTGGACGACGTACCCAGGGCCCATGGTAATCGTACCACTTCTGGAAATGCACTAGCCAGTTGGTCAGACTATCGCGACTTCGGTAAATCAGGGGGCAGTTAGCCAGTTGCCTATCAGTTTCTTCTGATTCGACCACGGATGACGCAGGCACAACACGGAGGGATGCAGAGCCTGTAATCAGATATCAAGATTCATGATTCTCCCATGGATGGCTTTCTACTATCCGGGCTCTCATTCGCGCCACGATCCTCACTAAGGTTGCCATGGGCTCGAGATCTGTCAATCAACGCGAGATAAAGTCATTGCGGAGAAGCCGGGCCAGGCAGCACTGGTGATAAGCCCGGGGAACATCCAGGAGTGCCCCGTAACTACGATATAAGTGCCTTGATCTCTTTGGTAGTTCGTAATTTCTGCTATCAGACTGGCTACGTAATCCCCACAGAGCGGAGATATTCCTTCAAATGTTGTTTGATACAGCGAGACGAATGCTGATCAACCTGTAAAGACATTCCTCTAACGGTTTAAAGTTCCCTTGGATCATTGAGACAGTATTGTAAGCTGTTCCAAATTGTGGATCAGGGTCCACTTCCTCAAGGGAAATGGGATGATAGTTCCAATAATGGACGCCAAGCGCCGCGGTTACGCTAATGCACAGCGGCTACGCTAATCCCGAACTTTCTGCGGGTTCAGACAGTATCAGACTGTTGAAATCAAGCTCAGAATAGTTAGGATAATGATAGGTGAACGAGGCGAGAAATATCCCCGGATGTTTCCCTTAACAAGCTTTCGGCAGCATCTTCAGATGCGGGCAGCAAGTTGTGGCGGGTGGCGGATGCAAGTAGCCGTTCCGGCTGTGACCCAATGATAAGAAGCGGCTGAGAAAAAAGGGCAATTAGCTCTTGATTATCATTAAGTGACGATTCTGAATGGCCATAGTACTACTGGAAGGTTCAAGGGAATTTCCGTTGCCAGAACCACTTCCGTTCCTATCGAAAGGCTTTGTTTCTTCTCCCCTCTCAGGCAGATATAGCCTCTTAAGAAGCAGCACCAAGAAGATGGAAAAGTCATTCTCGTGTTCTTTATGTTTGACACACTCATGACCTGAGAGATATTTGAAATCTTCCAAGCTCCCAAGCTCCAAGGCTTCCGCACATGATACGTGACTCATCATTCGCTTCCTACGTTCAATCTCACGCTCATATATAACAGGAGACAGTATCTTCAACTGGGTTCGCTCAACAGCCCGCGACTGTCTCGTTGTTCCCGTCTTCCTTTCTTACTATCGGATTGTGGAAGAGCCAGAGGCATGTACAAGGGGGCTTCGTCAGTATTTGTGCTATTGATCGGTTCATAGGTGGTCAGCAATGCCGATGGTTTCTGGAGATTGAGCTGGGCAAACACCCCAGCTAACTAAAGATATCTCTCCTTGATCGTTGTGGCTGCCCCAAAATTCAACCCTTATCTTGTGGACTCTTCATTCTGAATCAGCAACAATCACTTGTTGATGCTCTCGATAGAGCTGTTTGAACTCGGGAGGCGGTTTCCCTCCCGATTGGTCCATCAGGTCGCCCAAAAGAGAAACAGAACCCGCCAGGCAGTTGGCTCCAGAGAATATGGAGGCGAGAGGGGGAGACCCCATGATTGACATTTCCATTAACATGGAGCAGCCTGAATCTCTCAATGAAATATTTCACAAAGAGCCAGCCACAACGCACGAGAAATCGGTGATAATCCGGTAAGATCCATCTGAACCCGGAAGGAATGTGCGGGGTAGATGGGCGAGGAGAAGAAGCCGAGCCGATCAGGTGAAGACGCCACAACGAAACCAGACTCCACACAGCAACGAATGTGGGTTGCTCTGCAAGAGCTGGGAGAATTTCGTTCCCTTCTTGTTGGATAAAGATGATGCATCAAGTCAACAAGGGCAAGGCACTGCCGCGGCCGGAGGGGCAGAAGAACCCCAATCGATGCAGACCAAAATCAAAAGGAGGGTGCCTTAGATGCAAGCAGCGGCGAGTAAGTTGAATAAATCACCCTTTATTCCATGCTTTTAGCTGAATGACTTCGTTCACTGACATGCCACCTAGCGCAGATGTGATGAGACAAAGCCCAGCTGCCAGGAATGCTTGCGAAAAGGGTTCACCTGCCCCGGCTATCAAAAGAAATCTCTTGAATGGCGATATGTCTTCAAAGAGGGAGAACAACAAAATAAAGACCAGGCAATTCTATCTTCTCCAGAAGAACCGACACCCTTGAATTTGTCAGAGCAAGGGCAACCAAACACCAAGACTAGCCATACTATCGTCACGGGCAACAATAAGGACCTGCAAGAGTTATGGAATGAATCTAGCTCTACGACCTTTCATCAAATACCAGATATCGACCCTTCCGTCGGTAAATATTCCACAGTGGAACCGTTTCCGAACGTAGCGGCCATCAAGGATCCAGCGGCGTCGGATGACAGTCTGGCGATTTTGCGGCGGCGACTCGCAAGCACACCGATACCATCCTTCTTGATTCAACTGCCAGCCATCCTTGTACAATACTACTTTGACTACGTGTGCAAGGCATGGTCATCTTTTGACTCGCCATTAAATCCTTTTCGCCTCATAGTTAGCCGTCTTTGGAGTCGAAATGCTGCAATTTACTATGCTATCCAAAGTATGGCTGCGGCCTCGCTAGCCAACGATATTCCGGGTATGAGGGCCATTGGAAGACAGACGCAGCAGCAAGCGATTGCCTGCCTCCGCAACAACCCTCGAATTGGTACTCTGCATCGAGACAATCAAGATGATGAGTTCTTTTTGGCCCTTCTCATGATTGGATTGACTACAGCTTGGCACGATGCTGCTGATCTGGGGCTGGAATATCTCAAGGAGGCGAAGGATCATCTCAACAAACAACAACAGATGTGCCAGAGCCCTAATTCGCTCTTCGCAAAGCAGTACCCGCTGTTTCAACAGTGTCTACTTTATTGGAATATGTTGGCTGCATTTGTTGCAGAGGACTCCCTACTTCTGGATGAGGAGAGTGTCCTAGAGCGGCCTGATACGGAAACCTCCGTCTACCTCATTGATGGCCAAGCGCTTCCACACCCTTGGACCGGCCCACTCTCAAAGGCACTGCGGCTCTTCTATAAAACAGCCCGGGTGGTTCGGGCAGCACGCATTTCGTATCGCACCCGGGTTGATACTATTGATCTGGCAACATTCGATTTTGACCACTTAGTCGAAGAGATTGAGTTGCGGCAGAAAGCTGAGCGCCTGGAGGAAGCTATCCTATTCACTGGACTGTCGTCTTACTGTGGACCTGTGGATATTGGTGATACCAATACTCCCCCCGCCCACTTCATAATATTGGCAGAGGCCTATCGCTGCGCGGGCCTTCTCCAGATCTACCACGTCTTCCCAGACATCCTTGAGGATCGACTCAGCCTCAATCAGAGACCCGATGCAGATGTCCCAGCTCTCTTTTCCGTCCTTTTCCCCAAGGACTCTTCTGTCAAGTCCCCAGAAGATACACGTCGCATCTTAGCGCTCCACATAGTCTCACTTCTTGAACAGCTTTCGTCTACATCGGGCACCCGCTTCATGCAGCTTGTGCTCCTGACTTGCATCTCTAGCGATCTTGTGTTCTCCAACCAATCAGTGTTTGGTCCAGACGCGAACCCATTGGCTTGTCTGAATACTCTGGATGTTGATGTTGCTCAGGGAAGGCGGCGAGTCAATACTCGACTGTCAGAGCTTACCGTGATTATCCCCAAATTGCCAATGCAGCGCATTTCGGGAATTGTGCACGAGGTCTGGGACAGAGCAGACTCGGGATTGGGCATATACTGGTTGGACTTGATGATTGAAAGCAATCTGGAGACGATAATGGGTTGATTCTGCCTAGACACTTTAGAATTTATGAGTAATGAACGACTATCTACTCGAAAAGGTGGAAATGTCTCGTAGTGCATCATTCCTTCGAGCGAGATTCAATGTACAAATATCCCAACATACCTGCGTCCTTCGAGACAGTAATTGAGATAAGTGGATATTGACCAAAGTCTCGGAAGGACATACTTATACGGAGACCAAGCCTTAAACACAGATAACGATGGATCCCCGCCAAGCGCATGTCGTTGCCGAAATCGGTGGGGTTGTTCCGGCATAGAAAACAATCGTGTGCACGAAGCTCCACAAGTTCCCCTCGAACACCGCTCTCTCATGGAAGAAGCTCTCTAATACGCCGACCACCAACTATGCCTGAAGTCATTGTTGCACTGGACGTTTGCCAGCATGCGATGCCAACTTTCCATATCCCCCACACTCTGATCGAATACCTCAACACAAAAGCAGCTGAGGTAGCAGACCGTCTCCGCGACGCCACGATCGCAATCACTTCCGCGGTTCCCATAACCGCCGAAACTATCGCTCAATGTCCCAATCTCAAGTTGGTTTGCGTGTCGATTGTCGGTGTGAATCATATCGATCTCCAGGCATGTCAGGCGCGCTCTATCCGCGTTTGTAATACCCCCGCAGCAACCACAGAAGCTGTTGCCGAACATGCAATTGCTCTGTACTTCGCTGCCAAACGGAATATTGTTCGGGGGCATAATTGGGTGATGTCTGGGCAGGAGTGGGAGCTGGATTCTACGGGGATGACTGCTTATGAGCGACTGCCGACGCCATGCAGCCAAGACATTTTGGGCATCATCGGATATGGCAAAATTGGTAGGTTCCAAATGGACAGCACTCTGATTGTACAGTCAATGTTGCTGAAGCAGACCATCGCTAAATATTATGACACACAGGGCAGAAAATTGAAGTGTTTGCTCGAGCTTTGGGTATGCGGGTCTTGATCGCCGATCGACGAGGCATACCCAATGCAAGTATCCGAGACGGACGCGCAGCGTTTGAAATCGTACTTCGGCAATCGACCGTCCTCATCTTGACCTGCCCATTAACCGAGTCGACGGCAAATATGATCTCTGAGGAGGAATTGCAACTGGTCCAGTCTAATTGCATTGTGGTCAATGTTGGTCGAGGCGGTCTCGTCAACGAGGAAGCCATAATAGCCGCTCTAAAAGCGAAAAGGATAGCCGGTTATGCGACGGATGTGTTTCCAGTTGAGCCGGCCACCAAGGAGAATACTCTATTGCTCTCGAGCGATATCCCGAATCTGACGCTCTCGCCTCATCTGGCTTGGTATAGCTCAGAGAGTATTGAGCGCCAGCAAGCTAGCATTCAGGCCATTGTGGAAGGATTTGCCAGTGGACATTGCATGAATGTTGTTTGCTAGCGGAGCGCAGAGAAGGGATCAGAAATCTCACAACTCTGACGACATAAACCAACAAATAATTACAGAGCGGTTCATCTTATAATCAACGATCAAGGATTCTATCCAGACAGAACCTTTTACTGACGCGATCACAGCAGCATGAGGACTAGAGAGGGGAGGAAAAGCGCATCGTTATAAAATGGTAACATTTTCCATTGCTAGGTTTCCGAGGGTATAAAACAGGAAGATAAAAAAACAACGCCTTGTTATAAATCACTCAGCAAATCAAAAGCATTTCGTTCTGGTTCGTAAAGAACTTGCTTATCACATCCTGGCCAGGCTCTGACATCCAAAGCTCTTCAAGTTGCCTTAGCGCTGTTGACATCACTCCCATGCCGAAAAATTCGACGAGAGACTGTAGGTATAAGCGGATCATTTCTCTGTGATCGGGTTTCCGAGCATGAATTCCAAAGGCGAAGAGTGGCCAATTCGCTGTGGTCGCAGTGGGAGAGTTTGGGGGTAACTGCGATATGATAGCATCGAGCTTCCAGAATGCATTGTCGACAATATCATCAGTTGGACATTGGCTAAAGCGATAGTCCAGAAGTAGCAAAAGGCTCTGCTGGTAGAGCTGTGCGCAGAGTACCAACTCCCGCTGGTTGCTGCGAGGTACCCAGTTTTCAATCTGTGCTCGTACACTGCAATACTCCATCACAAGATTGTCGCTGGAGGGGGTGGCGGAGGTATCATAGGAGCCGAATTTCCTAAGTAGAGCCGACACTTGTGGTACTAAGATGAAAAGCTCGTAGGCGCAGCCGCATAGGACACCTACTTCGCGATTTGCACCACCAAGGCTATTCAACCCAGCGTTAGGGAGCATGATCAGAGCTGGCGGGGAACTTGTTGTAAAAGATGCAAGAGCAGCATTGTATACATAAAGTTCTGTCGCGAAGGATACAATACTAGATTGCGTGGGAGTATCGACAGAGCGAAGCACATGAGCCATGAGATGATGAGCCCCATCGAGGTGCCGCTGCATGGCTTTTGGGTCATTACCTCTTGTGGCCTTTTAACAGTGTTAGTATTCAATTGCGACAGCGATGATATGGAACAAACTGCACCTACCTCTAGAAGATAGAATATTAAGACGACTAGCAAAGCCCGCCAGGCAGCATCTACGGTAGAAGTCTCTGACAGGTCAATCCTGAGTTGTCGCAATGCTCGAGTATACCGAGACCAAGTCAGAGACTGCATTTCGAGGTCCAATTGAGGCAGCCGCTGCATCATGTGCACACCCGATAGGGCCAGGATTGAATTCATTATGAGTTCGTCATTGAGTGCGACTGGTACAATCGTATGAAGAAAGGGATTTTCACTATCTTGGAGGCATGCCAGACGGTTTGCCGTATCTTTCAAGTAATGATCAAGTAGCCTCCACGTCTCTGCTCCCGAGGCCGCCGATCCCAAGAGAGGGAAATTGGACGGAGACGCTGGGATAGTCACAGTTGGCAGGTCCCTGGGCGCACTAATGGTGAGGGCCCACGCGTCCGACGCGGGTATTGGGCGGGCAGGGAATGTTTGCGTTTGCGTTTGCTGTTGCG
>JAXQJV010000327.1:0-22816 GCA_037042255.1 Penicillium sp. PG106-07D
TAACTCAGTGCCCCATCCTCCCTTTCCGCCGCCGCCCTTCCACTTGCCATTGGCGCTGCCGGCCACAGGCTTGGGGACGCTGAAGCGGTTGCCGCGGTTGTTCCACTGCATATTCTTCTTCAAGTGCATGGTGAATTGACCATTGGCAGTCGTAGTGCACGAGACACGGGTAAGCGTGTCTTTACCACAGCGAGGACAGAACTGCTTGTTCATTTCCTTGGTGGTGAGGAAGCAGGCATGGCATCGCTTAATGAATGACTTCAGGTGCGAAACTCTTTGAAGGGTTGTCGTGGACAAGAGGTTCAGGTTCATCTGCAACAGAACGTTTTGGCACTATAAAAACAATTAGTCAAAGTGGTCAATCAAGCACGAAAATAAGTCTCTCCGTACCGCAAAATCGGTGGTCATGGTTGCGACCTGCATGGTCTTCGGCTCGGATCCTCCAGATGTGCCACTCTCATCGCGGGCCAGCCGCTTCTTGTAGTTGGTTGGTGTGATCCATTCTCCATCGTCGTCATCAGCAGCATCATCTTCCTCCTCGACCTCGTCCTCGATCTCCTCGGGGGTATCGTCGCCAGCCGGAGACTCGAGCATGGCGCTCTCTGCTGCAGCTTCAACTTCCTCTGCCGAAGGAGTCTCGTCCTTCTTTGGCTCCTCAGCAGCGTCGGTTACAGCAGCCTCGGTTGCACCATCGACGCTCTCCTCCACGGCAGACTTCTCTTCCGCGGCGGACTCTGTTTCTTCCTTCTTGTCTTCCTCCTTAACAGGTGGTCTTCCATTCACTCGCTTCTGTCCGGGGACACTTCGCAAGCGCCAGTCACCACCGTTCCGCTCACACTCAATCTCATATGCAAGCGCCAGCACCTCGATATCGACTCGACTCAGCACAGATCGATCGCCCGTCTTGCGCGCAAATTCGCTGATAACATTGAAGCTCTTTGGTGTCGGGGTTCGCTGCTTCAAGAAAGGCAGGTAGAGAGTCTCAACACGGGCACGGGCGTCGGGATCACGAATTTCGTTCACAACCGAGGGGGTGGTGATAATCTCGTCGCATTGCGCGAGCAAAGTCGACAGCGGCGGGGTATTTTTGATGATGGGACCAGCGTCCAGCACAATTGTGTGGACGGGCTTAGGCGGCAAAGAGGGTGTATCCGCCATGCCGAGCTCTTGTTTCAGCAGTTGCCGTCACAAAGAGAACTGTAGGAATCGGTGGCTTTACAAATTTGTAGAGGGGTATTATCCTTCGCGGGGATGTGGAAAAACGGAAATTTCTCGAGAAGTTGGTCCGTGCACTTATCGCTCTATCTTATCGGCGTTCTGCCCTGATGCTGGGCAACCGCCATAGATCTCAATAGGTATGGATGCATGTGGACTAGGTGGATCATAACCACAAATATTTATACCCTTCTCTCTGGAACAGGTTTGTAGAAACTGAGATTATTGCGCATTCTTCGGATTTGGGGACTTGTGAAATAGCCATTATGATTGGCTTTCAATATCATCTTGCCCACATGAACTTCAACAGGTGCCTATGGTTTAACTTGAGGAAATATACCCATTCGTTTACACCTAGCGGTCCAACCAATCTTCCACGCAATCACACCCTAGTGTCTAGCCATTACGATTTCTCGAGTTTCACTTGGAAGTCGGTACCCATCTTAAATCACATGATATATATGCCTCTGATCTTAGTATCTGGCATTCTACTACCACATAGGTAGCCACCTACAATATCTCTGGCCCCACCTAATCCTGGGTAGATGGAGGCGAATGTTGCTGCATCTCAAGATCGGACTTCCACTGGGTATCCCTTTCAGTCTCAGGCTGCGGAGAAGGTCTCTCAACCTTTTTGTTCAGTACAAAAGAGGGATGAAGCACATTCATCACGACCATAACCTTGAACATCATCGCTGCATCGAAGACATATAAGAAAACTTCATGGCTGATGACATAGCCGTCGCCTCCTTGAATAAATTCAATCAGACGATAGACGGATCGAATCAAGATCAACACACTAGCACTGTAGCAGGCGAACAGGAGGCCTCTCCAGTCCCGAGGCAAGATCGAGGCATGCTTATCCATCCGCCGCTCGCTCTCGATTGTCGGAACACGAATGATTTTGACATGGAATATAGAAGAGGTGACCACGAATGCCCCGAAGAATACGAGCTGGACGCAAAGTCCCGCTACAATTACCCACTGGCCGATCTTGACTGTCTTTGCAGATCCATTGGTCATGATTCCGCCTCCTGTTCGGCAAGAAATAAAAAAGATTAGAGAAAAATCCACGAAGTTATAAGTGACAGTGACTTTAACTCACCGGCAGCCTGGAGGATAAACGAAAGGACATCTCCAGCAACGAAGACTTTCGTCATACATTTGACGGGAACATAACTTAGATGTTCACCTTTGACGAAAGTGATGATTCGATTAAGTACCATGTATATCGACGCTGCATACAACGTTGGCGCCAAAAGGATTAGGAGTGATTGAATTGCGTAAAGAATTGTGGATTGGATAAAGAAGTGAGAGCCGGCGCGAGCCCCGTAGCCGATGATTTGGACTATGAGAACGTCAGCAAATGCGACATCACCAAGCAATCTATACATGTATTGATGAGACTGACAGATACCACCCATGATAAATGGGTTAAAGTATTTTGAATGTGCCTTGATTCGTTGATAAAGATGAAGGGCAGTCGTCAATCCAAAGAGGACCACTAAAAGGATTGCACACGGAAGGTTTGGCGTATAGTGGTAGAGAACATAGGTGCTGTTGGTCGCCATGGTGACTTGTTTCCCTGTGATAGAATTCATAGTGAAAGAGAGTAAAGAAGGTACTAGAGCTCTGCTATTCCTGAGGGAGTTGATGAAGTTGGTACTCTTTGAACTGATCGTTCGCTGTAAGCAAGACCATGGGACGTTTATAGATTTTCTGTTACAGTGATGCCTGTCGCATTCTTCAGCGAAAAAACTGGCACTGCCTGACTGATTTACTTACACTGCACACACTGTCACATTTGGCCATGGAGGGATTTCATGGGGCTGAGAACGCGGTAGAGCATCCGAAGTCGAATACGAATCCGATTAAGAACCAGCTGTGTCCGAAAATAATTAACCTTAAATTTCTCTTCTGTCTAAACTCGCAGTGTCTAGTGATTAATCTAGATCTACAGTTAAACCGAGACCCACCGTAAAATGTACTGCACAGTGTAGTTAGGTCCACTTGATAAATTTAGAGCTGCTCTGGGTCGGGTTCGGGTTCGGGTTCGTATGAAGTGCCAATGTAGATCAGAATCCATAGTGCAACCAATGAGCCTCCCATGGTCATGGCTCATCCCGTAGCCAATTGAGGATAAGAAATAAAGGGAATGTTTGGCCTCTTAGTGCGCGGATCGATAGTTTCCCTGCTTGATTTCCATCTCCATGGGAGGGGTCGACACCCGTGTATTTTTAGTTACGCACTAGGATGCCATTTATCACGAATTGCCAGCACTCGGTTCCTAGACACTCTTCGCTTCCAGTTCGAGTTCATGGCAATTTTTGAATCATAATTTTTACAATATGTTCCTTGCAATTGAGACAGGAATATGCTGCTGGCTAGTTGTTCTGTCGTAAGCATTTCCAAATCAAGAGTCATATCTTTGGCTAACAACAGAAGGTGATTGCTGGCTTCCTCTCCATCGCATTCTAGAATGTGTATCTTCACCCTCTGAGTCGCTATCCCGGTCCCATATCTCATGCAATATGTCGATTGCCGTACTGTTATCGTGCAATGCGCGGTACTCTTCCATTTGACATGCTCGAGCTACACAAGCGTTACGGCGATATCGTTCGGATTGCTCCGGATGAACTTGCCTTCTCACATCCCGATGCTTGGAATGATATCATGGGCCACAAAAGGGCAGAGCAAGAGCTAGGCAAGGCAGCTTGGTTTTATCAACCAGTAGAAGAACTACCGAGAAGTATTGTCAACGAAGAGAGAAAAGAGCATGGCCGTCTCCGGCGGCAAATGGCCCATGGGTTTTTCGAAAAATCGATGCGAGCGCAGGAGCCACTGATCCGGGGCTATGTGGATCTGCTCCTACAAAGTCTGCGTGATTTTTCTCAAGACGGAAGCCCAGTCATAATCTCAGACTGGTACAATTATACGACTTTTGATATTATTGGAGATTTGGCCTTTGGTGAGCCATTTAAATGTCTGGAGGGTTCAAATTATGACGGTTGGATCAAGACCATTTTCCAATCAGGGCAAAAGGGTACAATCCTCCAGTCACTTTCATTCTACCCCCTGCTCAAGAAAACTTTGTTATCCTTGGTTCCCAAATCGATGCGTGATGCCCAGGCCCTGCATACAAGCAACACCACGGCGAAGATGCTACGCAGAATGGAATGCACTGAAAGAGGGATGATTTAATCGAGGGGTTGCTCAAAAAGAAAGACGAACTGGTTAGTCTCGCCGTACAACTGCTATCCAACGTATGCGGATATAGGATAGAATCTGACTGTTGAGAAATTAATTGCAAATGCCGAGATTCTCATTATCGGGGACTCAGAGACCACACCATCTGCGCTGAGCGGAGTGACTTATCTCCTTCTTACGAACTTGAACGCCTACGAAAGAGTGAAAAAGGAGACACGAGCTGCTTTCCAATCTCAGGAGGAGATCAACTTGGTTTCAGTTGGTCAACTACGGTATCTTCAGGCGTGCCTGGAAGAAGGTCTACGCATGTATCCTCCCGTAGCGAATGGGCTACCGCGGGTCTGCCCTCTTGGTGGAGCGAGGATTCTCGGAATTTTGGTACCAGAAGATGTAAGTGGGCAAATCTTCCATCCTTCATCCGATGAAGCCTGTTAATCTTCGAGAACACACTTATGTTTCCATGCATCAATGGGCACTTTATCGACGGGAAGAATACTTCAGAGAGGCAAATGCATATCAACCTGAGCGTTTCTTGGCACACCGGGATTTTCAGGCCGATAGACACGAGGTGCTGCAACCATTCCATGTTGGTCCGAAAGATTGCTTGGGACGAAAGTAAGTCTTGTTATGAAACCGAACGAGCTAAGCTGATGCCGCCCAGTCTTGCATACAGTGAAATGGGCCTGATCCTCGCCTTGATCATATTCAATCTCGATCTTCGTCTCTCCAAAGAATCAGAAAATTGGATCCAACAGAAGAACTTCTTTATGTGGCAGAAATCCATCCTCAGCGTTTACTTGCAACCTCTCGTCTAATATATCATGGCCCCTGTCTATAGCATTGTTGATGCACCTCCACTTTGAACGAGAAAGGCTAAAACATCACCGACGACGGATCTTCGTCAATTTCGTGGATGGGATAATGGATCTTTAATTGCCATGAACTCGTCCGATCGGGCGACCCAGAACCATGGATGTAAATTGATGCTGCAAAAAGAGATGCTGCGAGCAAAATGTAAAGGCTCTGCATAGCGTACGGCATGATTCCACCTATGATTTGGTGCTTGATGAGCATTGACTGTTCAAGCTCCGTAGCCGATGGCTTCGAACAAGCCACTAGTGGTAAACGTAATCAGAAATCTTTGTGGTGGCAAGAAAGATATGAGAAATTGTCGCCGCAAGAAATACAAAGAGCGCAATAATAGCGACCGCCAACGAGGGTGTAAAATTGCAGAGAACGTATGCGGCCATCTTGTAGGGTTTAAAAAGACGGGGTGATTTTTCTGAACTGATGATGATTCGATTGAAAGAGCGTGAGAATGTCTTGAGTGCAACTTTTATAGGAAATAAAGAGCACAATTCAGATCACTATTCCATTGATCAATATTGGCACTTGCTGTACCTGGTGTTCGAGGCATCAAAGTTGACTATATTCAGCCACCCAGCTTCGATTAGTTCTAGCGCGCATCCGAACCTGAGTCCGAGGGTCCACCACCCTTGGGGCTGAATCGGAACGCCGATTGTTCTGTACTTGTACCGTGAGATGCTAGATAGTGCTAAAGCCTTTGATGAAAGAGGGCATGCGTCCTCTGAAGTTCGTTTCTGCATCTCCTCTCGGCCCGACACGGCACAACCTGGCACCGATCAGAATGGTACTTCCACAATTCACCCAATACACACAGCTGCCAGGGATCCATAACCACCTCGAAGTTACTAGCCGGTCAAGAACGCATCGATGGCGCGGGGCGAAAAAAGGTTCCCACAGAACTTGTGGAAACACCCAGAAACCTGAAGCCCGCAAACAAGGCGATTCCAGTCCCCGCTGTGAATGAGCCGTCGGCTGGTAGCAAGCAGCGTGATGCAGCGTCGGGCGAAACGTCCAGTATGCTATGGTGTAGTCAGCCTCGACAATTTGATCAATCTGATCCTTCTGCCGGATGATCTTCGGTTGGTCACTACGAGTAAAGGCGGCGAGCTCTAACGAGGCCGGTCTCGTTTGGATTCCTGAGGGGCAGATCTTGGTGGGAACATGATATTTATTCATAGCAAAACATTTTAATTAAGAACAAATCGAGAGTTAATCTGTGAGCTCCGAGCCCTCGATGGATGAGAAACCGGCTGTCTGCTGCGAAGTTGTTTGACATAATCTTTCAATCCTTTGTTAAAGTTCAACATACACCAGACGGAATTGACCAGCGTTGAAGTAATTAAAAAGGTCGCAATCGCGGCAAATAGCGTGAGGGATGTCTTGAACGCGCTGAGACCATTACTGTCTGTCAAACGGTACATTTGGGACATGGTTCTGATGATACTTGCCAAGATGGCAACCATGAAGAGCTGTGATGATTGTCAGACAAAGCCTGAAATTTGATTAGATAGCGCCGCTCACCATGACAATGACAAGGGATTTTCTTTTCTCTCGCCGACAGAAGAAAGCCGCTAGGGCAAGAGCTATGATGGTAACGGGTACCATGGCCGCGTTGCTCATGAACTCTTCATTATTGAAGTCTTGAATCGACAGTAGAATCTGAAGTTGTGTTCCAAAAATGAAGAACCAGTCAAATTTCAGGAGGGCGATGTAGACCTGTCAAGTTAGCGTAGGAATTAGGGATACCCTAGCATAGTCTCTTACCTGGTAGACAGTATATCGGCGATTCATTCGCAGGTCTGCGCTGATGTCTTTATAGATTGACCACGAAAATTCCGCACGCAGCTTCCACGTCACGAATGTCATGATGGCAGTGCCGACACCTAGAAAGACTGGAACCAAGATAAGTTCGATCTGGTACGTCGACCAAATGCTGTTGCTGCGCGCAGTATCTGCTACTACTTCACTGACGGTCTCTCTGATTTCTCTCATCTGAATGATGCCATAGATGAAGAGACCCAGGTTACAGATGCACAGTCCAACCAGTTGAAAGGTGTTCTTGCGTCGTAAAGCATCGTATGAAAGTGCCAGCTCGTAGAGAAGCGCGAAGATGTAAAGGCCGAGAAATGACCGTATGCGCAGCGTCGCCTCAGCCTTATCAATCGTGTCAAGCTCGTTCAACATGCTAATAAAGACCCAGCTAAAAAAGATGATAAGCCTGACGCACAAAAATATACTCAGTCCTTGCTAGGCACTTACCTCTCGATCCCAACGGTAGCCAGGGTTTCGAGGATCACTGTGGTACCAAACGACCGTGTCCATAATGTGTTTGGAACGTAGATAGACCGGCGCTTCTTTTTAGATGAAGTCACATGCCCTCCGTCGTTGTGGACATGATCTGTCGACGACGGGAAATCGTCCAGCTCAATGTACCTCCTATTGTGGATTGACAGGGCTGACTTGGAGAAGGGGCGACTCTGTGGGGGTTCGGCCCTGGTCGGAGGGTACAAAGTGGCTTTAGCGACTCCAGAGTCGCTGTGCTGCATCGTTTCCTTTCATAAAGCGTAGCTTCAAATTTCAAGTTCAAGGATAGGTTGATACAGCAATGAGGTTTGAATAAAGTAGACGTTATTTGTGACTGTCATTGAAGAGAGTTCATTGAGTGCAGCCTGAAGAGGCTGACGAGCCCGAGAACGAATCGAGGCGTAAGTCTTTCGGAATAAGGCCCATTTTTAGGAATTTTAACTATCGCAGGTCAATAGTCAATCATTTTTGTGGAGCCTAGCGTATCCAGACTCAGTCTTTATACGGTTGTTTCTAAAAAAACAAATCTGTTGTTTTAGTTGCCCTCGGCCATGACCCGCTTGCGCCCTATCTCCACAAAGCCAGCCTATCACCCATGGCTGCCTAGCCTAGCCCCTTTTCTAAACTGATCCTTCCTCATTTCAAGAGCATCGGCTGTGATTTATCTGGCACCACACAACCAAGATCAGCACAGGCCGATATTATGAGCCATGGCCCATCGCCTTGAGTGAAGACTTTGCGGAGTCAGCCAAGTAAATCTGACGCCAGCCATCGTGGCTAAATCTCGGGGAAGTTCTCCGGGATTTCGTTAACTTTAGAAAACGGGCAAACAAGAAAGATGAACCCAAGATTTGACCATTTGTTGGATTACCTAGAACTTGACCTGCCACTTGGGATTTGTTCTTATCCGTTCGCCGAAAATTCGAAACCCTAACGTAATAGGTGCTATTGCCAAGGCGATAAATCCCAGCAGGCTGTTTCCTCATCCTAGGCCAATTTGTCATGCAGTTTCAGCCCGAATAGAGGAAAAAGCGCACCCAAAAAGCTCCTTAGCGCTGTGTTGGCTGCTGTAGCGCTCGCAGCATGTATGGTAAACGCGTCGACCAGGTAGGTTTGGATGCACATGAGGATACCGGTCATGCCAAACCCAATCACTGCGTTTCCAATTTGAGGCACAATCCAGTCGACATGGTGCTTGGTGCTCCATCCATAAATGAACAGACCAGCCGGAAGACAGAGCATGCCGGAATGATGATCGTGTATCGCAGTCGGTCTTCGGGAGAAATGGGCTCTCCCAAGGCGATCTTTCTCCTGATTCTCCTGTCACTCTGGGTCCCAGCAAAGCCCAGCCCCAACAGCATGCCAACTCTACTTCTCAGGAAAGCTAGGCCCGCATTCCTTGAAGAAAACCCGTACTCGACCTCGAATACGAACGTATAGGTCGTGAAAATGATATAAAGCAGACAGTACTTGATTGCCATGTACGAATACATCAGGAAAATGATCGGCGAGAGGAGCAGCGTTTTCATGGACCGGATGATGCTTCGTATGAATACTCCTTCTTGCACAGATCGGTATGAAGACGAGACTGATACGAGGAGTTCCCTGTCTCTTTCCTCAGTTGAGCGGCCTTGCGCTCAAGGAGAATGGGAAGGGATGTCTCTTTCAAAGTGAAGAAACACACGATGGTGGAAGCCCCCGACTGTTCATTGACGATTCGACAATTTGATGGTCAGTTTTCGCATGCTAGCGAGGCGATCTCACAGATGGATGATTCTTACCACGATCGCGATGACCCCAAAGACCCATCTCCAGTCTTTTGCTTCAACAAGAAAACCTCCCGCAATAGGGCTAATGATAGGCCCAAACAATGGTCCCAAGGACCAGCGCGACATTGCTAAACCTCGTCTCTCAGGTGGCGTAAGGTCCGCAATTGTACCGCTGTCGCAGGTAATCGGTGCAACTCCAGCAAAGCCAGACAGGAAGCGAAACACGATCAACGTTGCCATGCTCTTGAAAACTGCGCATACAATGATAAAAATCAAAAAGAGAACGTTGCAAGCATGATAAACAGGGACTCGACCAGTCCTCTCCCTAAGAGGCGCAATGACAAGTGGTCCAAAATGCGAAACCCAGCACAAAAACGGAGATCACAAAGGTCGCAAGTAGTCTTGAGTCTGTCTTGAAGTCTGCTAACATATGAGGATCACCAGGAGCGGAAATAGATGATGCTAGAGGTCTGAAATGCCTGGTCAGTCGAATGATAATGCCTGAATGGAGGTCTGTCTGAATGGGAAAGCGTACGTAAGGAAAGTGACAAGTGACAGAGATGCGATTATAGTCCACTTCCGAGAATTTGACCAGTTCCTTGGGTTGGCAGGATTGGATCCTCGTTCTCAGGTTCACTCCACCACACGTCGAAGTTGGATGTAGGACCTTCGCACTTTGCTGCTGTTATGTCATTCGAGGCACTGAGATGCTCGTTTGTGCCGACACGACTGGCGACGCCTGCGTCAAGCGCTTCAGGTCTTGTGCACTCGTCGCTATTATCGCCATTATTTGCGGTATCGGACATCTTGGATCTGGGAGATATTCTTATTTTGGTACGGCTGTTCCCTGCGTCAGCTCCGGATCGACAAAATGTCTCGAGCACGAGCGTAGCAGTGCAATGCAATAGTTCTCCATATGGTTTGAAACTACTTTCAGGGCAAAGCTGTCCTCTCTACCTTATCTATTTGTTGTTCTCCTATTCATGCATGCCCAACCAATCAAACTAGAGGTGTTTGGCAACTTTGATTCATTTAGTTCATGTTTTCTCGGATATGCTCTCGTATTCGGGAGCGTGGTACAAGTTCCCAACGTTAAATTTCCCGGTTTGCAGCCAATGGAAAAGAAATCTCAGGGCACTTACTTCTAGAAAGGTGTGTGATATCCAGCATGCCATAGTGTGTCTTTTTGCTCTCTTTTCTCTCTTGATTTCTCCTGTTGATTGCCACTTATTGATGCTATACTGTACCTTGTATTCCGTACGAGTTGACTAACCCGAATACGAACCCGAGGCGGGTACCCGATCCTCTGATGACCTTTTTTACGCCTGAACGTTGAACACAGCATGAAATCTAGTCTCGGACGAGAGCCTGCTGTTTCCAGCCGGGCAGAAACTTCGGCCTATGCCCGTAGGTTCAAACATGTATTGTTGGGTATGGTCAGAAAAGATCTAACGATCTCGTACATAGATGAACACACAATAAGCCGATACTCCTACACTCCAAGTGATTTAGCAGGCTTCCCTCTGTAGAATGCCTATGGTTAGCGTTTTTACGAGAGAGAAAAACAATATAATGACTCAACAGTGACCTAACCTGAGATTTTGGTTTCTGGCCATGCATAAACCCGTCACCATCACGACATTCTCGCGTAGATATGATGCCGGAGATGAATGGAGTGTGTCATACAAGCAAGACCTTATGTTATACAGTACGTTGCAAAACCGGTGCAACCGCATCCACTCTTCGAGTGTTTTTCTGGCCTCCACCAAATAGACCCTAGAACACATTGGAAGTAGCCCCGGAATATTAATATTCCTGGGGTAATTTCATTACTATCTTTTATTTTTATTAAAAACAGTACCTTGTTTCGTAGCTGTATTGGCAATTCCAGAACAGATGCAAACAGGTCAAACACCGAAAGCGCTTGTCTCAACTTCCCCGAGGTCCACTGATATCCGGGGAAAAGTACGGCTGTGCGTGCTCTTTTGCCCCGATACCGTGGCATTCTCGGCCGTAACCGTGATATTACTTCCTGGTGTCAGCGCCTCGAGAATCAAGTCACATGATTATCACCAAAGAAGCTCAAAAAAAGGTAGAACCATCCCAGGACGTATCAAAGATTGGTGATGCCGGTTTAAACGGTTTCTCGGCCACTTCTAGCCGATTTCAGGAGTGAGTGGCATCTTGAATCTGGGTCATTCATTCTGCACAATTTACCACAATGTCTTGGCTAAGTGGCCCAGGAATTGCTCTCACAGAGCCATCCGTCTCATCAATAGCCCGTACTGAAACGGGTAAGATTGCGCGAATCTTCCAGGAAAGACATCTCGTGAGTCAAGGTCTTCGTCAGCGGCACATCTAAATGGTTTCCCAGTCTCCGTTTGTTCTGGCCGCTAGCAGAGCGGGAATACCGGATATACCCTTAATCCTTAATACTGCTATAATTGCTTCTGCCTGGTCTGCTAGGAATTCTTTTATGCTCTTTGGCTCCCGAATTCTCTTTATAAAGCATGGTAATGCAAGGATATGCTCCAGCTTTCTTCGCCCGGCTGAACTATTTCAAGGTTCCGTATGCAGCTATTACGTTTTTCGGCTTATTTATGTGTCTGGGATATATGGTTGTCTCTAACAAAGCAGTCGCAGTTTTTAGCTGGTTATAGGCTGTTGTGGGAGTCTCGACATTGATTGATTGGATAGTCGTTTATGTTGTTTACCTCCGATTCTACAACGGTTGCAGGAAGCAAGGAATCGACCGACACAAAGAACTCCCGTGGGCTGCGCCATTTCAACCCTTTTCCACCTAGGCTTCTCTTGTTCTGTTCCTGCTCCTGCTTTTCACCGGAGGTTTTGACATATTTGTTCATGGTCATTGGAATGCCGAAAAGTTTGTCTCAGCATACATCAATATTCCCATATTTCTGGTTCTTTACTTTGGCTACAAGTGGCGGAGCAAAATACATATCATCGCTTTAAGGAAAATTCCGATTGTTGGCTTGATGCAGTTCTCCCTCAGCCAAGAAGGCTCTGAGCCGAACCGCCACCAAAACGGAAATTTGAGAAACGTAATATTCTCTGGTCATAAATGTTGGCGAATATGGTTCAGGGCTGAGATACTGTGATAAAACTAGCGCTTAATCCTTCTGCAAGGAAACGTTTACTCCAGAAGACTTGATGGATTTACTTCTTCATTGTGGAGGTGTAATGCTCTTCACCCAATGTACTTGGTGAAATCTGTGGAAATATATGGGGCTCCTCATGATCGCAATTTCGACGGGGATTGAGGCTTGCATAGAGCTCAATTTCGCATTGCTGTTCTCTCCTTTGCCTTCGCCATATTTCATTATAATAACAGAGAATCTTGCTGATGGACGGCATGCATGCGCAAATAATTCCTAGTCCACCTTCCGCATTACTGTGTTGATTAGGTCTGAATTTTGAGGTATTAGATATTTCGGGGAAAAAACTCACTCGGAAAGTAAGACTTTCATGAGCACGTCGATGTCATCAGGGCTATTTCTTTGACATATGACCAGCACCAATCGGTAGATACTGAAAGCGACGGCAATACCTCCTGATCCAAGAATGACAATGATACGTAGCTTTTTCGGCGTAGGTATATGTAGCTTCCAAGACAAAACGATCGGAAAGATGAGTATGGCGAGATCGGTACTGACACTGACAAGGGAATCAGTGATGATGATTGCAGATCGGTTCAAACACGTCCCATCGTGATCACTAAAATCCCAGAATAAGTGAATCGGGCTGCACGTGAAAATTTTCACAAATAGTATAACTGTATAGTACGTGATGATGAAACCGAGGAAACTGCACAAGGCGATTACTTTTCCCCGGTAGGGACTCCACAATCGGATCATGATGTATATCAGGGAGGTCTTGACGAAAAGAACCATGGGGACGTAGAACATCGTGGCTATGTAGAATATCTGATTAATCAGCATATATTGCTTTGAAGGAGCTTGGCAGCTTTGGTACTTTATATTTGATTTCACGATCCCAGGTCGCAGACGGGTTGGAAGAAATTGAACCTCCAACGTAGGTATCTGCAGCAGATGATTCATAAGCAATTTGATTTTAAGCCGTGCAATTTGACTGGAATTTCTTACAAAGAAGAGTTGAAATCGAATGGCCCACAAAGAGGATCTGTCATGTGTCAAGGTACATGTAAGTAGTCAGTAGTCTGTCAGGCTCGGACTTCGTACCGACGCCGCATAACATGATGCTGCCAAGATTAGCTGAGAAATTTACGTTTTCGAAAACGAGACGTACCATCCTCCACCCCGAACGCGAGGTGTAATTTGTATCTGGCAAAGGCTCGTACAGCGACTAAGAGCGGAATCACACTGAAGCAAAGAATTTGCGTGGCCAGGCTGATTGACTCCAAGTTTCCGCGTTTCTGTAGCGAAAGGTTCATAGCTGAGAGAGTCAATGGGTAGGTAGAAGAGTTATTAACTCTAAACACCTCGGAAACCCCACATAACGGATAGTTGCGTATTACAGATGAGATGGATTCCCCCATTTGGATACAGAAGAAGTATTCATGAGAGGTGGTTGGAGTAGTGCGGCAAACCCCGTGAGGAATGATGATGTCAGACTGGCTCGGTAAGTTACAAATACATCCTTGAAATTTGATGTACAATTCGTACGTATGAATACATACGCAACGCCGGAATACCTCCAGTTAGGGGCTAGCGCGTCTTGGCGCAAGGGGCAGGAAAGTCATTGAGAGTACGGGGTAGGTGTGGAGTTATTGCACCGGTTTCGCGACATATTGTACTGCGTGGAACTTTCCAGAAGCACAATATAAATCACCAGTACCACCCGGCACCGATTACTTCAAAACTACTAGCCTACAGCATTTGGACTCGGGATCTAGATTTGGGCCGTCCTGTTTGACCGCCGCCTCCCGATTGAGGTGAAGCATGAACCCGCAGGCGAACTGCAGCAATGACTATACAAAATGGGATTACAGTGAACATTAGTATCCCTTCGAAAAACTAGGAGTATAGGGCGATTTGGAATTTTTCCTCCTGCTAACGGAGATGAATTGTCAGCTCCGAGACTCCGTGCGATAGTTGATACAGGCTCATGACTCAATTTGACAGATCACTTTAAGCGTGTGGAGTCGGAGTGGTGTCGGTGGCCCTGTTTTGTACAAGAGCTTCAGCATCTGCTGCTTCAAGCTCCATTTAGAGCAATTACCCAAGCGCTTTGAGCTGAGTGAAGTTACCTTGAGCGTATTGCTAGCTTGATGCTACGAGCTCCTTTCTGCACAGCAAAGGTGTATATGTCGAAGAGAAGTCTTGAAGTAAGCTTTGCAGCCAAGTCGCCACAAGGCTCGGCTTAGCCTACTGTCCCACAACTACTCTAGGTCCATCATCTCCACTTTCAAAGTCGTTAATCAGATCCTAGGCGCATTCGAACCCGGAAGATGCAGAAGCGCGCGCCGTGTGCGAGCAGCGCTTTCCACCGCCACTTTGAGGCGACCGCGGCTCCAATATACCAACAAACGACTTGGCGGGTTTGACTGTCGGTTCGATTATTTGATTTCCTCAATGGCATTTGCGCACAGGCTTTGGTTGTCGTAGGGATGATAATTGTGCCGAAGTTTGTTCGCTTGAAAGGGAGACGCGCCCCTTGCTCGTCGGCAGCTTTAACAAAACTTTGATGAAACGCCCCACAAAGGATTGACCCCCCAAACGCCGATGTCTCAAGGGCATGTATTGTTTATGGATCACTTCTCTTGGGGTAATTTTCAATGGGCAAGCTGGACATTGAGTCGGTCTCTCATTCGTGCATTCAAAGTCAACGAGAGGCGGGGAATGAACGAGGTGGTCAAGCTGACAGTGTGACCGTGGTCCGCGACGTGCGGTAATCTGCAGCTGTTTTTCTGATAGATCGGTCTGGCATATCCCGGGGATCGGGATTGTAGGAAGTCCGTCGACCGCGTTGCACTCGCTGCAGGTGCATGACATGGTGCCTTGTGTGCACAGCAGCGTGGAGCAGCTCTAGCCTATAGCCTATAGCCCTTGGGTCTGATCGATACGTCAAAACGCCAATCACAGATCGGCGATTTACTTGATCGTCAACTTTCTCAAAGCAACAGTAACTGACAAGGACGAGACTAGCCTCCTAGATATCTAGCCTTTTATTTTAGAAACAGTCTGATGCCACGTCGAAATCTGGGCTTGATGATGTTCCATGCAGTCCATTCCGAGGTTCTTACAAACTCAAAAAAGAGGTATCCGGACCTTAACATGTCCGGTTCCTTATTCATTAAAGTATTCCGAGAACAACGGGGACTCTATCTGTTGGGATGTGGCCCCTTGCGCACTCGACCTGTAACCTGGGGAAATAGGACAACATCATGCTGCATGCAGGGAGTCTTGCCTTGGCCAATGGCCACACTATGACCGTAGGAGACGAAACTAGCCGATCTTGGCTCCAGTCGTTCCTTGTTGCTAGCTGGCCTGGTTGGACTTTTTATTGAACTATCCGGTTGGTTTTCGCCATTTTCGGAAGAAAGTATAACAAAGTGTGAGTTCTATATCAGAAGACGTTTCCTTAACGCCACTTGCTCCCGTCCGCTCTTTCTCGCGAATCTGGGGTCAAGAAGACTTTCAAACTATCACCACTCGTTTTGAATCAAAGTCTCTCTCTCTCAATCTGCTAAGGTTACTATTACAAGTTGTTCAATTCTGGTTCTCTTAGCTTTCCCAGTCTGTTCATAGACCGGTGAGGAGGGAACTCCTTCTTCCAGCACTGCATCGATAGTGGTTTATATCATTCCTCAGCGATTGCTGACGATGAGTCTGCTTCAACTTCGTGATGCTGTCTTCAAAAGGGAAGGTGACAACACCTATCTCTCTCCTCGAGGTCTGCAGGGCTTAGTCGTCAGCGTCGTTTTTACCTCACTGGCCGCTTCATTTGTTGGAACCCGCCTTTACACTCGACTCAAATTCCTGAGGCGACTGGAAGCCAATGACTGGATGGTCGTCGTGGCACTGGTAAGTCACCCTTGTAATTCCCAGTTTTGCTTTAGATGGATTACTTGTTCAAGTCCTGACTATACGTGCAGATCAATTCGTTCATCTTCATGGGCCTCGATATCGTCGAGGCCACGAGCGGCATGGGAATGCATCTCAAGGACATCCCGCCTAACATCCTCGAGAGACAGATGAAGGTATGTAGAGCACATCAACAGACCGAAATCTATCTAACTCAACTAATTAGGCCTTTTGGCTCACGATCCCCTTCTACAATGCCGCCGTCCTCTGCGCAAAAGCATCCATTCTCATGCAATACTTACGCGTCTTCCCAACACGGCGCATGCGCATCGTCTGCTGGGTCATGATTACAATACTGGGAGTCTATGGAACTTGGTGCGTGGTCAGCGCCTTCTTGACCTGCGTGCCTGTGGCCAAGTTCTGGAACCCTAGCCTCCCTGGCTTTTGCTTGAGCAGGCCTGGTCTATGGTTTTCGAATGCCAGTATGCATATTACCACCGACCTGGCCATCTTGGTTATTCCCATTCCGGCGTTAATGGCCATCGACATCCCCAGAAAGCAGAAGCTCGTTCTAATGATTATGTTTGCTCTTGGTGGTTTGTAAGTGGACTTGACGGGAACAGCCCTTGACGATGCCAGGGCTAATTTCTCCGCAGCGTCTGCATCACTAGTATCGTTCGTCTGGTCAGCCTCAAGAAGATCTCAGAATCAAGTGATCCAACGTGTAAGCATTCCCCTCTAGTCCCTCCAACTATGTCACGTTAACTAACCCGACATCCAGACGACAACGTCGGCGCCGCCTCATGGTCCGCCATCGAATGCAACACCGGCATCATCTGCGCCTGCCTCCCAACCCTCAAACCTCTTCTCTCACGCCTTATCCCGGGACTACTGTCCACCTTCAACGGGAGCAAGCCCACACAAGGAAACACCGGTGTCTCCAACGCGCGTTCCATTACCTGGAACGACGAGTCCACGCTCGGTGCACCCTGCGAAGATCCCGAGTATGGTGCGGGAGATCCTGAGCGCGTGCTGGAGCTGTCTTCACAATGTGGTAGCAGATGCCTGGCAGAGAAGAATCACATTGCGGATGATACTTCGATTGCGAAGCTTGTGAAGCATCAGCGTCGACATCAGCATCAGCATACTGGGTCGACTGCTTCGTCTCCCTCGCGCCGATGATATTCACAGTGCTTTACTTGAGTCGGGGGCGTGCTTTAGTCAGGCAGTAAGTGACATCGGCGTCGAGTGTAGAATGTGTTTACCACACGCTGTTCTGGAAAAAAAAAAAAAAAAAAAAAAAAAGGCTTGCCAGGGCTAAATAATCTTTTCGGTCTTGCGACGATTGCAGCCCATAGTGGCGCATTCCTCTCTTCCTCTACATACTTTCATTTCCTTTCGATCCCTTCGATATCCATGAGCTTTAACTCCCCTATTACTAGTTCAGGCATAATATTCAAGCAATACTAAATACAACTCTAACTGGACAAGTACGATAAAATCAAGTAGACTGGTATCTTCAAAGTCATTGCTCTAGCTAATGGTGCATAAGTCAAAAAACAATCCCCGCCGAAGGCTTAGGTGTGCAAACAGGATCTATACCATCATGCTCCAGCCAATCTTAAAAATCCGCAAACTCCTTGTCTATCTCCTCAAAGTAATCAAAGACTCCCTTGAACAACTTCACGCCAAGCCCAGGGTCCAAGCTTCCGGTGGTAGCACGAATGCTGTGCATGCTGAGCTGGGGGATACCGCAGTCGATGGCTCTCATTCCGATCTGCGCGCTAGTCATAGGGCCGATGGTACCACCACTGCGCGAGTCATTGCGAATCTGGAACACCTGCAGTGTTGATCCACAGCGAGCAGCAACACGCTTCAGGATGCTATGGCTGACGCTGTCGGTCGTCATGTGACCGTTGGAATCAGCGGAGACAGTGACGCCGACGTTCAGCCGAGGAGAGTGGTTCTCGAGGTATACGTTAAGGAAGTTGGGATTGACGGCATGAATGACATCAGACGAGACCAGGAAGCTGTTGGCGACGGTCTGCGAGAAAAGGTTGGGACCATAGGCGCCCTCGGCAAAAGCCTCGGTAATCCGCTCCATGATGCTGCTCATGAAGTTGGATCGGGCACCCTGGCGTAGCAGACTGCCAATCTCTTCGTCGTCAAACATGCCAACCATCTTGACGATTCCGGGGGAGGTCTCATCACTAGACGCTATCAGTGCCTCGTGGGCGGCATAGCAGCAAAGTTTATCGTCAATGCGACCAGCAAAAATCATGTCCTTCTCCAAGCCTCCAAGTCGGGCTGGCTGGGTATCGAAGAGCTCCAACTCCCAGTCAATGATGTTGCTATAATCGGTAACACCAAGCTCCTTGGAGATGATCTTAACGAGCTTCTCTGGTTGGGTCGCGGCAAATGTTCCAGCCTTAATATCAGTCGACTCGGTTGTTGTTGACGACTCGAAGAGATCCGAGTTGTCAACACCAATAATGGGCACCATCTGGGTTTCCGGGTTGAAAGGCCCGTTGGCAGGCGATCCGAAGTGAGGAGCGAGAGTAGGGATACGCGCGATGGGCCAGTCCAGCTTGACGAGCTTGGAATCGACCTTGCCAGTCGCCGGATCGCGAACGATCACACGGCCACCAATACCAAGGTCCCGATCCCACCAAGTTGGGCCCAGTCCGCCAGCATACGGAGCGACAGCCAGCTGCTTGAAGCCAGCCTTCGTGGGGAGCTTCGACACAGGCTTGAGCTTAGCCGTGAGAGCGTCCACATGTCCTGCCACGATCGCCATACCGTTACCACTCTTGTATTCCTTGCCAATGTTGAAAGCGAGCAGCGAGCTGCCATTGCGGGTGACGTAGAACTTGCCGCCGCGCTTCAGCTCTGAGGTCCACACCGCTCGTTCGGACAGCTGCTTGTAGCCGTGCTTCTCGAGGTCTTGGGAGAAGGACTTAACGGCATGGAAGATAGTCGGGTTGGCGGTCATGAAGTCGCAGTAAGGCTTGGAGTAGTCCTCGGGACGGATGGGCGCATCAGTCGTGGCTGGCGTTGGAGCTGGCTGGGCTGGAGCTGGAGCTACCTGAGCAGAGCCGCACTCTGGTAGCTGAGCATAGATCTGTGAGGCCCAAGGCCGGTCAAGCCCGGCGGCGTGTCTTCTGGTCATGATTTGGGTGTTGAGGTAGGGATTGAGGTGGGAATGAGGGATGGAGGGGAAGGTAGTATTGGAGTCGTGTTGGAGATGGGAAATGAGTCTCGTGAGGGGAAAAGGCGGAGTGAACCGTCAGTTGAGGACTCAGGAGGCTGGTGGCCCTGCCAAGGTTGCTTATCGCCGAAGCCGACTCCGGCGGGCAGATAACGAAATTCATGGCTGCGATAACGACAGCCGGTTCACAGATTAGGGACACTGCTAGAGCCTACGGTAAGCAAGCAAGGGCTCCGCTGCCCAGAGTGAAGTGATGATGGGAGTCAATAGTTCACGCAAGTGACAGCATGAGCTTTATACCTGTAGGACAGGAAGGATTGAAATAGTATCTTCCAGAACTTATCGTGACATACCATGGTAGCACAGGCAGCTGCCAAGACACCTACCTATATATCCCGTGCACACAGCGCCGGGGTTGGGCGAGGATTTCGCGGGACCCGTCCAACACGGATGGTAAGGAGATCAACTGGAGGCTACCTATTAGGTATCAATTTGCATTGAGGCGAGAGAAGCTCAAAACCGTAATATGCCTTAGAAAACCGTTAATGAATTCCAGCTGTCCTATCATCAACTATATGAGCCCGCCCGGACACCGCCATATGCGGGCAGGACGTGGTGAGAGACAAGGTCCACTAATTTAACCTCCACGACGCGTCGAGAACAGGCGACCGGAAACGGAATGGCGAGATTGAAGCCTGCATGGAATAGCTCTGTCGAAATCGCAAACCTGAATTTCAAAAGAACATAACCAGGCGCGAGATTGTACGGCCATATCTAATAGTGATGTCAGCGGTCACAATGTAAGTTACCCGAAACTTGTTCCTTATAGCCGCAAGCCTGTATAGTAGCCAGAAGCTGCGCTGCAATGACGCAGATACGGGTAATGATTAGAGCCTGTAACAGTCAAAATGGATCGTATAGAATATCCGCAAATCCTCTAGCCTTCCCTTTGGTCTAAAATCATACATTCAACTGAGTCAAAGGATAACAATCAACATGGCCGTATCTCAAGCTGCGAATCTCGTGGAGAAAGTGATCGGGCATGATAACAGTGCGACCGTCACAACCGACGTGAGCAACTATAAGAATGAGTATGGCATGGAAAGTGGCCCTTTGATCAAGGCCACTACCTGGCAGGGCAAGAAAACGGTCTCTGTGGGTAAGTTAATAAACCCAGAGAAGATCGCGTTGGCTATAAGCTAATTTCAACTTTTATGTTAGTGGAAATGCCCAAGCCAAGAGTCATTGACCCAGGCGACGTGATTGTGAAAGTGACCGGTAGCACGATCTGTGGCAGCGATCTTCACCTGTACCACGGTGAGTGCAGTGTTCCGATAGATGCCCTTCGTTCAACGACACTAACCCTCTCCGTAGGTGTCATTCCTCAGCTCGAAAAAGGTGATGTACTGGGCCACGAGTGCTGCGGCGTTGTCGACAGCGTGGGACCCGAGGCAACCAAGGTCAAGACCGGCGATCGGGTAGTTGTGTCCTTCCCAATCGCCTGTGGCCATTGCAAGAACTGCAACAGACAATTGTATTCGCAGTGTGAGAACACCAATCAGAATACCATCAGCAACGTCATGTATGGCAACAGGACTGCTGGTAAGTTGACCCAGAGGGATTTTTCAACGTGAGTGCTAACGATAACCAGGCATATTTGGATACTCCCATTTCACAGGCGGCTTTGCCGGCGGCCAAGCAGAATACATCCGCGTGCCCTATGGAAACGTCAATTTGCTTCCAATCCCGGATGGGGTGCCAGACGAGAAAGCACTGTACTTATCAGATGTGATCGCGACCTCCTGGCACTGCGTCGTCGACACGGGTGTCAAGGAGGGAGATGTCGTGGCCATCTGGGGCGGTGGACCCATTGGCCAAATGTGTGCCGAATTCAGCTTCTATCACGGGGCCAGTCGAGTCATTCTGATTGATGGCGGCGATGGAGCCTGGCGCTTGGAATTTGTGAAGAGCAAGGCGCCCAAGCTTGAGACCATCGATTACACCAAGCTTCCCAAGGGCGAGTCTGTCACGTCCCAACTGAAGAAGATGGTCGATGGGGGACCTGACGTGGCGCTTGAATGCGCAGCAGGAGAGTACGCCAAGGGATGGGCTCATTACTTTGAGTTGATGCTGGGCATGGAGACGGATAGCTCGGAGATTCTGAACGAGATGATCACCTCCGTGCGGGCATTTGGACGCGTGGGTGTTACGGGTGTCTACGCGGGATATGTAAGTGCAGCATTCTGCACCCACCGATATGGGCAGTCACTGGCCCGAATATTGGTCATGGCGTACTAACTCTTTTAGACTAACCACTTCAATATCGGAGCACTTATGGAAACAGGCGTTCGGTTCATTGGAAATGGACAGGCCCCCGTGCAGAAGTATTGGAAAGAGCTCATGGGGCTGATCCAGGAAGGAAAAATCAATCCGCTGGATATGGTGACCCATCGTGTACGCCTGGAAGATATGGAGAAGGCCTACGCAGCCTTTGACCAGCGAGATCGGGGCATGCAGAAGATCTTTGTGCAGACCAAGCACTCTGCTCCCCCATCGGCTGGGGCACCCACCTTGACTGAGTTGTAAGAAATTCCGATGGGAGTTCGTGGTAGTGTTGTACTTTATCAAATTGATTTGTGAATAATTCGACAATGGCTGTTATGGCTCATTGGTTGTTTAGCTTTGTCCGTGGAGGAATAAAGATACATACGAGGGCACACTCGTTCCGAGTCCTGGAGAATAGGTATTTTCTTGTGCGCTGTACCCGACATATCTATGTCAGTAAATCCTCATATTCTCACCAGTGCAGGTGGTCCCTTGTCCCTTGGGTAGGAAGGAACCATAACGTGTTTCCTACCCGTTGAATTATCTTCAAGGTCCATCATGGGTCGGTCAAATTCGCACTACCAAATGATTTGCAGCACTACTCAGCGACATGTCATGAGTCTTCGTCGAAAATCCTCTCAATTGCCATGGATTTCAATGCCATTGCCACCCAGTCGTATTTCCATCTCATGGCCCAAGAGTCACAATCGACTTACACTCCCGCCCGGATAAGTAGCCGGAGCGAGGTAGGTATTTATGTAGGGGATTACTAAATTGACCCCCCTTCTACCTAAAACCCCTAGTATCCTCTTCCCACTGCTCTTCCTACTACTCTTCCTACTACTCTTCCTACTACTCTTCCTACTACTCTTCCTACTACTCTTCCTACTACTCTT
>JAXQJV010000328.1:0-22784 GCA_037042255.1 Penicillium sp. PG106-07D
ATGCCTCTGCACCCTCTCCTGCGCCCACGTCTTCAACCGAGGGACATCCCGCCTTCGCGAATGATCCACCGAGTGCGGGACACTCGCCTCAGAATGCCGTTTCCAATGGCCAGCCCCAGTATCAGCAGCAGCAGCAGCAGCAAGCAACACAGCGTGCCCAGCAAGCACAGTATCCGGCGCAGGTTGCCTCGCCAGGGCCACATGGGCCTCCTCCGGCATCCCCTCCACCTCTGCCAGAGGGCTGGATTGCGCACCTCGATCCTAATTCGGGCCAGTACTACTACATCCATCTGCCCACGCAATCAACACAGTGGGAGTTCCCTAAGGGTCCTACTCCTCTGAACCTGAACGAAACACCCCTTTCTCCCGTCGGAAGTGTGTACAGTAGCCACCCTCTGACATCCCCGGGATTATCAGCATTTGGCAAACCTCTGGCCTCTCCCGGTGTACCCATGACTCCAGGCTTTGAGAGTCTGCAATCACCCTTGGCGGGATTCTCAGGCCCTCCTCCAAGCAGTGGAATGGACATTTACAAGACCGCTCCGACCAATGGCGTGTACTTCGGCCCGTACCTGCGATACACGAACATGGACCTCGAGCGCGGTCTCTGGCTCGGTTCTATTTTGCTTGTCACCGACGCCGCTCAACCCCCCACAATCCATCTCCATCAAAGCGTGGACCTATCGCCGAACCCGCGACAACTGAAGGCGATCAACATCGCCGCACATCAGCGATGGACCTTCTACAAGTACGAAATCGACCTGCAAATGGACGACGCCGGCCCCGCGAAGTGGACCTACGCGATCACTTCGCATCTCGGCTGCACCCGGTACGAGTTCCTTGTCGCTGGTCGACACGAAACAAACTGGCGGTTCATCGCGACATCAGGTAATGATTTCTCGTTGAATGTGAACGCGAACGAGCGCGCGCGCCTCGGCGGCGTGGGGTTCATGTGGAAGGATATCATGCAGAAACACAATGAGATTGGCGGGTTCCATGCGCAGTTGTGTCTGGGTGGTCAGATCTATGCAGATCGTATGTGGAAGGAGATTCCGTGTTTGAAGCAGTGGCTTGCTATCAGTGGCAAGGAGGCGAGGAAGAATGCGCCGTGGACGGCGGCTAACCAGCAGGATGTCTCGCATGCGTATTTCCACTACTACACGAGTCACTTTGACCAGCCCTATTTGAGGGAGAGCTTTGCGCAGATTCCCTACATCTGCCAGATTGATGATCATGATATGTGAGTTTCAACGGGATCAGGGGATGATGGATTCGCGCGTGGAACCAATTATGCTGATACTGAGATATTTTTCCCCAGCTTCGATGGCTTCGGCTCGTATCCTGAGCATATGCAATTCTCCAACATGTTCAAGAATATTGGCCGCATTGGTATCGAGATGTATCTCTTGTTCCAGCACCACACAACCCTCGACATCCTCCGCAATGTCAACAACGACACCGACCTTTTCACCATCACCGGTACCGGTTGGCACTTTGTCAAGTACCTCGGCCCTGGCGTCGTTGTTGTCGGACCCGACTGCCGCTCAGAGCGTAATCCGCATCAAGTCATGGCCGGGCCCACATATCAGGGCCTCTTCCCCAAGGTTGCCATGTTGCCGCCGAGTGTGCAGCACTGTCTGTGGATGGTCTCGATGCCTTTGATCTACCCCCGTCTCGAGACGGCTGAGCATATCGCGCAGACTGTCGCTACCGGCAAGCGAGCCGTTACCGGCGCATACAATGTACTGGGCAAGGTGACCAGCTCGGTTGCCGGCGTGGTCGGTGCAAAGGAGTTTGTCGGCTCGGGCTTTGACTCTGTCAAGCGGGCCGTCGGAAAGTCGGGTCTTATGGGCGGTATTCTGAGTCCTTTCGGCGAGTTCGATCTCATGGACGAATTGCGCGATCAATGGACGCATGAGTCCAAGGTTCGTCTCCCCCCTCCCCCCCCAACCAACTCATCGCCATACTAACTAAACCTCCTCTCCATAGGACCTAGAACGCACATACCTCATCCGCACTCTCCAAGGCATCGCCCACCAGAAATCCCTCCGCATGACCTTCCTCTCCGGCGCCGTCAACGTCTGCGGCGCCGGCCTCGTCCACGACCCCTCCCAACCAACCGACCACAAAACAATGTACCAGCTCATCGCCTCCCCCGTCGTCAACACCCCACCCCCCTCCTACGTCGTCAAGCTCCTTCACAGTAACTCCAAGCCCCTCTACATCCCCGCCAACGGCCACCGCTCCTCGTCCACCCCCACTGACACGAAGGAGGACATGATGGAGATCTTCCAGACGGACGTGAACGGCCAGCCGCGTGAGCACAAGAAGCTCATGGCACGACGGAACTACGTCGCCATCGTCGCGTATGATCCGGATGTGGTGTCCACGCCGGCGTTTGGTATGCAGCATCAGGCGTTTAGTGCCGTCAAGGGGAAGTTGAGTCTGGCGGCGGACTTTATGGTGCAGGGGGATGGGACTTATGCGAATGTTGTTAAGTTTGGGCCGGTTATTGTGCCGAGTTTGGAGGCCGGAAAGTGAGGGGACTGTAGTAGTGCAGAATATCGAAGTCTACGATGGCTAGTCGTTGACGGCTCGTCGGTTTCTGCCTTTGTTCCTTTTCCTTTTCTCCCGTGGCCTTCGAACTGGGGCGAGCTTGAGGCTTGCTTGTGCTTATGAATTCCTAATGACGTTTCTTTCTTCTTGCTTTCTGCTCATAGCTTTGCCGAATTGTACCCCCTCTTTGTTTAATGAGCTTTGGCTTTCTGCGATTTGCGTCTTTGGTGGGCATATTAGATATCCGACTTGATACATGTGAATTGATATGTAACCGTTTTCTTGGAGCTATGTACTAACTATATACCATTTCACTGGATAGATAACCTGCTATATAGAGCTCCTACAGCAATAGAAGATGCATGATGCTTCTGAATTAGGTATGTACCTTGTCCATGTCTCCGTATTTCTCTACATGTGCCCATATGTTAGCACGAGCAATCATGCGCGTGTCACAACCCAGGACCCTCCAGATCTCCTCGTTAAGTAAAGGACTCATGGTTTGGCCCTATCCCAGTCCCAGGTTGGCTAAGTCTATACATTTTTGCGCCCCGCATAGTCAGAGATTGCGAGGAATTCACATTTTTGTGAGCACTACCTACCCCGTCCCCTCCTAAATCACTGAAATGTTGCTAAATAACTTGCTCGGCTTCTAGATGATCACCATCAGCGGCATCCCTGGAGCCGGACTCTATGTGGGAAGCGGCACAATCTTATGATTTGGAGGCCCTGGCGCTGTCCTCATATCTAACACGGTCATGGGATTACTCGCTTGGATGGTGATGCAGTGTATTGGCGAGATGCTGATCTTGTGGTCGATACCCGGTGCGCTGGTGGAAGACGTCGGAGCCTTTGTCGACGAGGATCTGGGTATCGCCGTCGGGATTGCTTATTGGTACCATCAACTTGGTTCTCTAAGCATCGAAAAAAACCCCCTAGCTGACTGATTTCTTGCTACACTAGGTTCACTTATGCCATTATCTTTTCGGCGCTAATTGTGACGGGGGCCGGGGCGCTCGATTATTGGAATTCAGGAAAAGCCATTCTAGGGACGGTGATGTTCTTCATCGTGCCTTCATTTATCATCTTTTTCAACAGCTTTGCAGTTCAGTTTAGACACCATCCCATGTACTGGGAATGTGTTGCTAAGGATTGCTAGATTTTTGGGTTGCCAGAGGTGATCGGAGGCTCTCTGAAACTCATTGGCATTTTCGTGGTGATCGTTTGTATGGTTGCAATCAACGTCGCAGGTAAACCAATTGATTCCAAGGAACTGCACTTGATCTCAGCTGACTTGAATAGCTGGAGCTGAGGGCCATACCGGTACAAGAACTAAGAACTACTATTTCCCCCGACAGTGACCAAGGTTGCTCAATCCTGTGTACATTTCAAATATGACACCATCTTCCCCCACGACCCAGCGACTGGGCATTCTTGGGCATCTGTCTTGTTGTAAGAGCCGCTCCCAATATCCAACCGTGTGGAAATTGATTTGTATAGTATTGCATTCTCCTCCGCAGCATTCGCTTACGTCGGTGTCGATATTACGGCTGCCACTGCCCTCGAAGCCCGTCCAGAGAGCACACGTTCACAGAGACACCATAGTTTCGCATCTCGGTCCGATTCGTCGTAACTTGGACAAGTTTCAACATCTAGATTATCTACTTCCTTGCAGGAATCATGCTTAGCTTCAACCTCCACTGGGACAATCCTTATCTCCCTCGCGCATCGTTCCTCAGATCCCCAGTCAACCATACCGCTGACAACCAGGTTGAGATCGAACAGATTAGGAGCAACTCCGGGATTGGCATTGTCCTAGCGCTTTCCAAGATTCCCGGACTCGGCGACATGGCCTCGGCGATTGTACTCATCACCGTGAGTTTCTCGGCCAACACAAATCTGTACGTCGCCTCGCGAGCACATTTTGTCTTCATCCGCAACAGCCACGCGGATGGGGCAATCTATGGGGCTTGATGTAAAGATACATATTGAAGAGGGGAAGTCCAAGGCGGGCGGGTCGGCACGGATAGGTCGAGGCACGAGAGAGCGAGCTGGAGAGAACGGAATGAGAAGTCAAGCGTTGCCAAACATTATCTGGTTTAGATGTACAAGCTAGCAAAAAGACATATCTTCCAACCGGGATCCATCCAAACTCCCGAACAAACGCTCACCTGGATATCAAACGCTCGCTGAATTACAATTGGAAGCAAATACACACCTAGCCCAGCCTATCCAAAAAGATCGCCTCCAGGCACACACAGCCCAATCCGCCAGAAGTAGTCTCGGTGAGCAGAAAATAGCTCCCACAGTCTATACCGCGCCGGAATAAGAGACCATTTCCAGTGCCGCGGATACAAGGGCGCTGTCTCGTCCTGCGCGCGCGATTCACACCTCGTAGCCTCTGAGGCACTCCTCTGCTTCCCCATAACAACCTGACGCTGCTGACCTGGTTCCGATGACACCCGATTCAAGCCCGCCTCGTCAGTCAGACACGGCTTTTCAGCCGTATCAAACATATCTACCGGGATCTCCCCATCCTGGAAGATATTCAACACCGAAGCCGCAGCCGCAGACCCATCGGCGCCAGCGATACATCGCAGATCCTCGTCACCCTGACAAACCCTTACATCCTCACGGGCCGGCGGCAACGCAGCCTTGGAGATATACACCTCCGCCGCATGCGGCGCGTACCCCCACTCCCGCAGCGGCAGCAACGGAACGGGGTCATTAACGTGCGTGACCCGGCGAATACGCCACGTCTCGGGATCAGACCCCTGGCCTACAGCACTACGGCTAGGGCCGTCCTCTACGATTTGAAACACCTCATCTAGGAACGCCGCAAACTCGGAATTCCCGACCATCGGCGCACCAAAAGTAGTCACCAGCGGGTCCCAGCCCTTTAGGCGCATCTCCAGCCCCGCGAGCGTGGCGACAGCGCCGCCGAGCGAGTGGCCGACCAGCGTGACTTCATAATCCGGGTGGGACTGAAGGGCTTGCTGGATGATTGGAAGGATGGCTGGGCGGGTGTTTAACCAGGACTTCATGAAGCCCGCGTGGACAGTGCAGTTCTTGCAGAGCCCGAGAGGGGCTGTGCTGTTGTTGTTGTTATCCTCGTCGCCTGTGTAGGGGATGTACGACTGTGGGTAGGCGGAGAGATCGATTATCGTGTTCGTTATGGAGTATGTACCCCGGAAGGCGATGACGATGCGCTTTGGACCAGGCGCGTGCGAAAGCGCAATGTAGCCGCATGAGTCAGAGAGGAGGATGCCCGTGTTCCATGTCTGATAGAGGGTGGGTTAGTACATATTCGAGTTTTTGGTAACACACCCAGCGGACGGAGGCACTGACACGTATGAGTTCCAGATTTGGAAACTCGGCGCAGTGACTGAGGCACTGGAAGGGCTTCTGGACGCCCGTTGTGCCCACGCAGTAGGATATGTCTACCAGGCGGGATGACTCTTCGAGCGAGTTGAAGAGCTCACTTGAGACGGGTTTAGTATCATTTTGTGCTTGTGTCAGTCCGACTATCAAGTTTACAACACACAAGAGTGTGAGGCCCGCAAGGCGCAACATGTTGGCGGGATGAGGAAGACAAATCGTGTGATGCGCTCGGAGAATCTGGGGAAGAGGGTGAAATTAGGTAATCAGTCATGCGGGGACTCAACGTGATAGGCAAGGATGACGTCATGCTATATGCCTGCGTATAACACTTGGTGTGCATGGGATTGGCGCGCTGTAGCAGGTGGTAAAGTTATCTAGATTATCCATGCTTCTTTGGGAAGTTTACTGGAGGACTTGAGTTCACATGTAACTTAGTTCTCATCAAATTTAGTTAAAATCCCCTGCTTACGATCAAGAATTTTATATTGATGTTCAAAGTTTGTCTGATTCATTAGATTGTAGATCGCCCATTCCACGACTTATCGTACAGGTATTAGAGAGCTGCAAGTGCTCCCATGCGGACTGTTAAACAGATAAAAAGAGAATTCAATATGCAATCTTCAAGTTGCGCTGGCGAAGAGAAAGCTTAACGCCATGAAAATGTGTCACATATCAAATGTTTTGTCGTGAAATGCAGAAGAAATCCGAGGTCGAAGAAACTCCAGAGCCCACCCATGTCTAGTAATACCCCAAGTCCCAAGATGCACAACGCCATCAATGAATCAAGTAATCCAATCAATCAACTCAAAATCGTCGATCTGAAAGTCAAACGGCTCCAAGTCACCAACTTCCACAGGCCTAGAACCCGCGTTCTGCTGTGTCAACTCGGAATGATTGACAGTCTCCATGGACGGAATATTATCCGTGCAGTACCCCATCTGCGCTGAGACTTTGCGATAAAACGAGTCGCAGAGGCGCCACGCCCGTTCTGCGCCTGGACTGCACGTAGACATTGCATGTAGCCAGCAGATAGCCTTTTTGGCGAGCCAGATGAGATGCGATAAGCTGTCCTGTGCATGCATACATCCGACAGATAGTTCGAACAAGATAATCTTTGCAGCGTGGGAGATGTAATGAAGTACACTCCACCACGGGAACATCTGGTACAGCTGTACCGTGTTGGGCTGATCAGGTAGCAAATCGAGGATTTGCTTCGCGGCGTCCAGAGTCATCGTTGCCATTGTGTGGTTGAGCATTTGTGAGTGGTCAGGACCCAGTTCGTCTCTTCGACAGAGCCAGAGACGGCCCAACACGATCCGAGCGCTTTGGTAGTGGAAGGCAAGGCCTAGTTTGTACCGCATTTGACTCACGCTACTTTGGAGATCGACTGTGGTAAAGTCCAAAGATGCGGGCAGACTGTTTTTCCAGTACTCGATGCGGGATCGTAGGTTGTCGATTATCTTCTCTTTGTCGATCCATATAGACGAGACATGGATTTGGTTGACAATCTCGTCTATGATAACGGCCAAGTCACAGTAAAAGAGATAGAACAGACCAGCGTTGGGCTTGAGATACTTGAGCCATGCATCATCCCGTGGCGGTGATTCTGTGTTTTCCTGCTTGTTGTAGCCGTCCTTTGGCCAGGTCTTCGAGCTTGGCATGATTGTCTGCAGCCATTGCGCCCTAACCCTGGGGTGATGGAGTAGGGCGGATGCTGAAGAATCGGTCTCAAATTCCTCCTCTTCAAATGGGATAGGCAGAGGCGGAGCGTGTTTGTCTTTGGGAATCGAAGAAATATGACCGGAGATCAGGCCGAGCGTTTGCTCAAGGGTGTAAAGACACCACCAGAGTCGGAAGCGAGCCTCTCTCAATTTAGCAGGCAGCTTGCTGGTGAGACTCCGGTTGACGCCGAGGGTAACGACAGATCTCGCAGCCAATGCAGAAAATCTCCAGGCCCTAGATGAAAAGATAGATTAGACCGTGCATGTGACGTAAAGTGAATGGATGAGTATCTTACCTGCCAATCTGATCTGTTGCAAGCAAATAGAAAGCAACCAACCCTTCCAGTTGCACTTGTTGAAGGTTAGGAGGCTCGAACAACTCTTTCCCAGTCAAACTCAGCAGACGTGCTCGATTGAAATATAGGAAGTGATCATTTTTCTCTCCGTGCCATGGAGCTTGAGTAAGATGTGCGTATCTGGCCGCGATCGCGAAGATCACATTAAGAATTGCAAGCCACTTGTCGCCTGGCTGCTGGCCGTGATCCCAATAGCTCTGGTATTGAGCACGGAAGAGCGGTCGATTTATCATGGGGAATCCAGGATGCACGTTATTCCAATACGCCTCAAAGAGAAGATCCGAGAGTTCGCGGGATGGCATGCCGTATTTGTTGACCGGCTGGGGGACGTTGGTGGCGAAATCTCCGAGGGCATAATCGAATGTTTCCATCGTCACACCATCAGCGGTGTCCACCTCCTCTAGTCCATCCGTCTCTACCTGGGCGAATATGGGGTCCGCCCATTGTTCTTGCTCTCGGGGTACCTTTCGCTGGTCAACGTGATATGTGTCCATGGCAGGTTCCTTGGGGGTGGTCTCATCCTGCGCTGCGGGAGTGGGCAATTGAGTTGTCTCCGCGATATTATCCATTAACGATTGATACTATAAGATGTTAGTCAAATCTCAAATGGAACTTATGAGGGTTTTCACATATCAATCACCCACCTTTTGCAAAGTAGAGTAAGCCCACTGGGCACGTGTATTGTCAGCGGTGCCAAGTATGTCTTGTACGAACTTTCTGTAGTCTTGCACCAAAGCGGATAGGTCATTAGCCTCCCTAAGTAACTTGTTAGCATGGAACATTACATCATAGTATCACATTCGGACCACTGACTTTTTTATCCTCTCGTTAAAGCCCAACGAATAGTGGCAAGCTAGGTCGAGCTCCCGACATTGTCGACAGACGGGTTGTTCGCCACTACATTTCACCTTTCGTGATCTACAGGACGCACAAGCCCGCGGCACCCGGCCTACAGATGGTGGACCCAGGCTGTTCACATCCCGGGGAATGGCGACCTTGGCGTTGGGTGCGTGGGGTCTCGTGCTACTGGCTTTACTACTGTCTGCTGAGACAGAGTCAGCCGAAGGCGACTCCTCGGGACGAGGAGTAGGCAAATTATTCACCAGTTCAACCCCATGAAGCGAGCGGGTCGAGCCACCAGGTAGACTGTGCGGGCTCGAAGAGGCGCTCTGAGGGTCTGACCGGCTCCAGTGGCCAACCTTGTATTTGCTCGTTCCAGCAGCATCCGCACCCGGCCGGTCTGCCCTCCTGAAATGGTTTCTCTTAACCATAGAAGTCTGCTTTCCTGTGGAAATGACAGAGCCTCAAGGGCTGTGGAAATGCTCACATAACCGAATACTGTGGATTGCTCGGCGCGATCGGAGCCTGTCGATATGCAGCAGACTGATGGTTGGGAATTAGGCGGGGAATAGTAAACGTTTCGCCGGTTGAAGGTGTATGTAGACTTGGTATGAGCAGTTCGTGTTGACAGTGAACAATCAATTTGTTGACAGGCGGGTCGAGGGTAAGGCACGACTATATACGAAATCGGCCCAGGTCATGAAATCATTCCCGAGGATTCTTCATAGTTCTCGAATGGCTGTCAATGGGCGATCGTGCGCCACAAGTTTGTGGTGCGGACCGACGCGGTAAGGTTGGCGCAATTTCTATCTTACCATTGGCTCCGTGCGATCTACAGCAGGAGATGACAGGGAATCAGAAAATCGAACGGAGCGCTGATGTCATTATGCCCCACTAATTTTCCGCGCCTGAGGCTTCCGCTTTGGACATGCCTCCTCCCTCACGATCGCGACGATCAACACCCCAGCTCGAAAACACCATTGGTTTGCTCAATTTCTTCAGCGGCAAATGGACTCCACTGACCGTTGAGGATCTTCGAAATGAACCGTCGAGCCTCCTCGCAGGCTCGCACTGCCACAACTTTATCGAAAAGCCAATTCATCCTGGCCTTTGCTACAGGTCTCCCGTGGTCGCAAGGGTTTACTTCGTAATGACCCTACAAGTCAGGGTATGCATAACCCCCAAATGTTGAAGTCGAGTTTCGACGATAGCAACGCCCATCATCTGTGTTTCGATGGAAAGAATTTACATTCTCGAACCGAGAAGGTCAGAATTCGCAACGGTCTCGCCCTTCGAACTCGAAGATTCCAGGGAGCTGCACTATCTCTGATGAACATGAAGCCTACTTCATCTACTGGGCTGTTGTGGCATTCTTTGAAGCAAGTGGCGTCGTTCGAGACTCAGTCCCAACCTTGAGGCTGTCGATGACGTCAGCGGAGCCACTGCTTTTTGGCTATATTGGTCCCACAGCATACTGGCCCAGGGTCACACATGGCATTTGATGAATGTGGTTGTGGTTGACGGCTCGGGCAGAGAGGGAGGGGCGTAGAATTCGGATAGAAGTCGCGCCATCATTTTCACCGATCACAGGGTTGGCCATGGATGGTGCTTGTGCGGCGCCCTGCTACTATTTGCTGTAAATTCTCTTCACGCTAGCGAATCTGCCGAAGTATCTTGGAATTAAAATCTATTCAAGAGTCGAAGCGCTCGTTAAATACGTAGGACGACCAAATTAGGATTCCCACCTAATCCTAATTCATGCCTTGCCTATACGTTTTCAGCAAGGCTATGTCAACCTACGGGATCTGATGATGCCTAGGGTTCCCTAAGAACCGAAGAGCAGTTGGATCATTGAGCCGCTTCTCCACCCGCTAGGTCAACTTAGTTTGCCTTGGAGAAATCACACCTCACGTTATAACTTGCTTGGCACCACTTTGACAAGAACCAGGTGAATTAGTCCAGCTCTGACGTTCTCGTGCGCGGCAAGGTTCTTAACCAATCTTCCAGCAACTAGCTGGCAGCACAGCATCTACCTAGTGATCACCAAGCTCCGACGTCACGTATGTTGAGGTATTCTCTGCGCTCAACAACGGCATGCTTATCGAGCAGGAAAAAGCTAATCGCTCACGACGCGGGTGCCGAGCTTAATGGGAGATCTCTCAATTCATCCTCAGTTAAAAATTTCTATGGACAATATAAAACTCAGACAGACCAAATGACAACACGGCCGTCAACACCGCTGGCTGTAGATTAATCATTGGTTAGCATACGTTCCACGTAACGAGCTGTTGAAGGTTGACTTACTGCTGAAAGAGCTCACCTGTCCGCTAGCCTCCTCAAAGACACGGACAGTGTTTACAGTGTTCTGGTGAGTCGACTTGAGCTTAGTATCCGCAGTAGTCTGGCCCTTAAGATCCATCTGCCGGAACATGTTCAGCGCAGACTCCTCACGAGCTCCGGCGGCACCTGCACCGCTCTGCTTCTCCAAAGAGCCCGCGAGCTGCCATCCGTTCTCGTCACCACGGAAGCGGAAGGGCTCGCAGTCCTAGATGATGTGCATTAGCTTATTTTGGCGCTCTTATCTAGGGTTTCATAGAAACGTACGTGTCCAGCAGCGATAATCTCGTTCTCGCCGTTCCAGATCAGACTGTTGAGGGGCAGCAGACGGGTAGAGATGTTCAGCATCGCGCGGGGCGGCTGCTCCGGTGCGCTAGGATACACGACCGTGACGCTGCTGTCATGGCCGGTAAAGGCAAGGGCGTTGCCGCTAGGTGAAAAACAGACACCCTGGATCCAGCCAGCAGTGTCGTTGAGGTATTCACCGCAGATGGTGTTGAAGGGAAGACGCTCGCCCCAAGCGCTCGGCTCCGGGCGCTGGTCAATCCCCTTGATAAAGCTCGAGAACACGCGGGCGTGGGAGTCGGTGGAGCCCGCTGCCAGAAGGACGGAGTTGGGGTGCCAGGCGAGGGTGGTGATGGTACTGCGAATGGGCTTCTTCAGATGCTTCGAAATCCACCAGTCATTCTCCTCCTCAAAATAGCAGACGGCGATCACACGAGCTCCGGAACCGACGGCAAACTTCTGCTCGGAAGGGGACCACCGCACAAAGGTGGCTGCGCGGTTGATGCGGAGCAGGACGAGGGTCGGCTTCCAGCCAGTTGCGGTCTTCTCCCAAACATAGGCATTGCGGTCTACAGAGTAGATTGGAAATTATTAGTCAGATGAATTGAGGTAAACCATGTCTGGGGAATGCTGACCTTGGGAGCAAGTGACAATACGGCCACTGTTGGGAGCAATGTCAACACTGGTGACAGTCTTGTCGTGGCCCTTCAGCTCATCACTGAGCGTGAACTTGCTGCCTGATGCTTGGTACAGCTCCACATTGTTATCCCGGGCGACAGCGAGAGTCTGTCTGTCCGTGGAGAACGAGTGGTCCGCAATTGGGGCATGGAAAAGATGGTGAACTTGAGGAGCGGCCATGGTGAGTGAGTACGACAGGAGGAGCTCTCTACCGTCGATAGGGGTATGAGTGAGGGGAAGGCTGCGGCAGGTGGCAGATGGGGAAAGCTTAGGTAGGCGATGACGCCGACCGTTTGGGTAGAGGCACAGCGACGGAAGGCGGTCAATACTCGATACCTGGAGGTCTTCAGATGTTACAGCACTTCACACAGACTGAGAATGCGTGTAAACAATTCATCTGCGTATATCGAGATAATAATGTAAAATTCCTTAAGCCGCCAGTATTTGGTAGTAATTTGACCCTTGGACTTGGTCCTAGCACTCCAACACATCATCTTCGTGCCGGTGCTGGTTTACTTAGGAGCTTAGGAATCTATGCTTCTTTCTTCTTTTTCCTTCCTTCTCGCGCCTTGAACGCCCACTAAGAGCGTCTCCTTTATTCCAAAAAGTTAAAAGTCCAATTTTGCAGGTTTTTGACAATCAGAGACGCACTTCCAGAATAATCTGCCTCCCCCTATGGAGTACGGAGTACTCCGTACATAGTTGTTCTTTATTGTTACCGCCCTCAGTGCGTTGTAGGGTATGGTCCATCTGGTTGATCGCAGTTCTGCCCGTCTTATCCTCCTGGCCTTTCCCGACCGCCGTAGCTAGCAAATAGTCACGTGGCCGTCTTCTTTTCTCAAGGTTAGGCCATCTGCGTCGGCGCGATACTCATTGAGCTCCAGTCTTCCATACTCTCACAACGCTCCTCGCTCTAGGCCCTTGAAGTCGAGCAGATACCCATACTCAGCTCATCAACAGCATAACATGGCTTCCAAGACCATTCCCTCGCGAGGGGCTGACCTCAAGTCAAGTGGACATCCCAACCAAACGTGAGCTCAAACATCCCAGGCAATTGACGAGGCGCCTTATACTGACAGCTCTTTAGACTGTACTGCACCAACCTCCCCGACAAGCTTAACAAGCATGACCTCCGCTCCTCACTCTACTCCCTCTTTTCCACCTACGGCACCGTCCTCGACGTCGTGGCCATGAAGACGAATAAGATGCGCGGACAGGCCCACATTGTCTTCAAGGACATTCAAGCCAGTACACAAGCGATGCGCGCTCTTCAAGGGTTTGACTTTTTCGGAAAGGAAATGGTGCGTTCCTCGAAACTTACTCGGATAATCATACGTGGTTTCATTTGCGCTTGACTAACGCTCTGCTATCCAGAAAATTGTCTACGCTAAGGGCTCATCGGATATTTTGGCCAAGCTTCGTGGCACGTACAACCCACCTGCCCTCGGTGCCGCGCCGACCGGAGCTTCAACAGATCTCCAAAAGTCTATTTTCAGTGGGCCACCCGGCGCAATTCCCTCTCGGCCGGCGGCTGAAACGAATGGGGAGGCGCATGGTCTTAAGCGACCTCGCCAGGATGAAAGTGACGAGGAAGAGGCGCCGATGGAGGAAGACAGCGACGTGCCCATGGAAGCCTCCTCCGATGAGGAATGATTATGTTGCAAAAGGGTGGCCAAGACCGACGTTCTTGGGGGTGTGCGTTCATTGCTTGGAATTTCTCGGTCGGGTGCCTCCAATGCGAGGTACCTTTCCTTCAGGATGGGCTGTGCCCATCGGAGATAACAATCTCGCGGGGGACGTGCAGGTTCACGGATTGACCTACGAGACCGAGCCAGATGAGGAGGTATGTTCCGGTGGTGACGCTCTGTCCGTCTGCAACCTGCGCCATGGCATCCGCGGTGTTGCACGGGTGGACAAAAAAGGCCGGAGCGCCAGATTCTGGATGATACTACGAAGACATTATGAGCTCCTTGAAAACCAACAATACCCAGTTTTGCCCTTCGGTCAGAGAACGAGAACGTGTGTGCACCTACGCCGCAGCTGATTCCTCCCATCACACCAACACTCTGCAATTGCTGCCTGTACTGCTTCGGTACCACATACTGATAGACCGCGTCCAGCCCCACTGGGCCCGGGTGATTGTGCCACCGGAGCACGAAATACAAGACGGGGACTTGATATGTGGGGGAGAGCACGATATCATAATCGACCTGCAAAGTGGGAAGGAGATTGGTGCGGAGAACGGCTTCCTGTGATCAAAATATTAGGACTGTGTTTAATCGGCAATTGATACCCCTAGCGATGGGCTGCAGACCGGGTCTTCATGTTCATCTTCCAGTGCTTGTGCTTGTGCCTGTATCTGCGTATGCGTTGTCCCTTCATGTAGATCTGCATCGTCTAGCGCAGGAATCTGAACCTCATTGCATTTTGTAATCTTGAGGCTGACAGCATTCTACGCGATCGCAAAAGAGCCCAGCTAACGTCAGCTCCACATCTCTCAATATTAAATAAAGTCTAGTGTTCATGCAAGACAACGACAGGGATATACCTGTGTGACCAGTCGAGCCGACGACCAGCCTCCCTCCACTTGGGCGGCCGTGCAGCTGCGGACTCGCTCGGCGAGCGCTCGACACGCACAGTCGAACTCGTCCGGCGTAAGGAACGGAAAGGTGGCCAGCGTGGTGCAAGCCATCGCGCCATCAACCATCGGTCAAGCGTTCTCTTGGCCCCCACTTCTCCGACGGTGCCGAGAACCACGCCGTCGACGAATGCGTCGTTCTCGGCAATGCCTTACTCTCGAGTCAGCGGAGCGGCGTGGTGTAATGTGGGGAGACGAATGGTTCAGTGTCTGATGGAGCATCCGAGCTACGGTATGTTAGTGGAGTGAGGTGAGGGTCTGCCAGTGCCGGGTGACAGCCTGATAGGAACCCCAGAAGGCCGGAGGGGCCGTGTCTGTGACAAAGTTGCTCTGGCAGATATCGATCCGATCCGAATTTGAATTTGAAGTTCGCGGCAAAGGGATGCAGCCGTTAACTTTGCGCGGATCCACTAAGGAGTCAATAATGCTTTGTCAGGGTGGAAAAGGTTGCCGGAGACGGAGGAAGTACAATGGAATTATTGGAACTTTGGTGGGGAGGGGATTAACCATGTCGCATCAGGTTTACGACCGGGCGGATCCAAGGATGCAAAGACGTGCGCTGAGGTCTGATACCTCCACTAGTTTGGTAGCTTACCTAGCGGACGCCGCTGGCAGTTGAGAGGACATGGTTGAGCACATTAATTCGGCACTGGCCAGAAGTACGAGGAAGGTGTTGGCCGAAGAGGTACCGACGCTGTCTACTTAAGTCCTCAATGTCCATCGATCACAGTAGTAAGATATCAATGACTATTGTCCATGCTACAACTTGCCATGCTTGTGTTTCAGGGACAACAGTAAGAAGTCAGTACCTCGATGGATTCTACCTGGAGAGGTTGTTGGCAGAGGGGGCCCAGCCGCAAGCGGGCGGGAAGAGTCTGGGCGGTGGAGAATGCAGACCTCTCGAGAGGTACTGATCCGATACAGGTATTTAGTATGTATTTATCAGGTAAACCCCAGTACTCTCCATGTTCCCCCCGGTTCCTGTCCCTGCCTTGTTGTTGCTTGCTCCTCGTTGTAATCTGCACTTCCCTGTTCCGCTTGCAGCGCCAGCGCCTTTTGCTCCTATCAGCGTTCATGGATCCGCCATTGACTCTGCTGCCTCGACTCCGGGAACGATGCCCAGGTTTTTCTTGGTATCCTGGACAAGCTTCTGTTGTGGCGACCATCACGCTTTCGTCAGTTCTGTGGTCTTTCCACGCCATGGGCTGATGCATGGCAGCATGGCCTGGCGTCAGTCTCCTTCCATCGCTCTTCTCTCCACTTGACTTTTATGTATGCCATGCGATCCCCGTTCCGCCTTCGTTGTCCTCTTCTCCCTCCACTCCTTAGGGATTATCCCACTCCCTCCTCTTTGCTTTGTTTTTCTTGTCGTTTCTCGTTTCAACCTATTCATCAACGTCGATCTGTTCGGTGTTTATTTCCCTCATCGCCCAGTAAATCAAAGAATTGACCCGCGGGTAAGCCTACCGGGGTCAATTGCAAGGGCCGATCTTGTGCTGGACGCAGTGGAATGACTTCATTGCCTTGATCTCGCTTTCTTTTACAAATATTTCCCTCTTCTTGTGAGACTGTGAATACCTTCATCCCTCCACCTCCCATTTGCTTTGGTTGGGACGTAACGTTCCCCGCTCTCTCAAACCCTCGCACGTTGTCGTCCCCGTCCAACCGACACCAACGCCTTCCTCCAATCTGAAACACCTTTTTGCTCCATCACCTCCGCACGGGGAGCTTTCAGCCGCCAATCGCGCGCCCAATTGGAAATCCGCCGGGTGTACAAGCCTGGAGCCCGGATCGATCGCTCAGCAATTGCGGCGTTGTTTGACGTCAACACTCCGGGATTGGATCTAATCTCACCCTGCCAGCCAAGCTGCACCAGGTCATTCCGGCCTTAGGCTAGCTCGGGAGGCCAAAGCTGCCTGCGATCTTGTATATTATCTTTGGTCTGGCCGTCATCGACTCATGCTGTGCACGCTCTATCTTTAAGCCCGGGGCAAAGCCGCTATTTCACCTTGGCGCTACATCGCTTCCTGCGAAGCCATGGGTAACTTACAATCAAGCACGACCAAGGACAACACGCGCCGTGCCAATCGACTTTCCAAACCGCTCACCAGGAAATTGGCGGCTCTGAGCTCGCCTCAAGTACCTCGTCCAGAGACAGACGCCCCGGAGCTGACTACTGGGTTGATTGGATGGCAGAATCCATGGGTGGGATCAAACCTCTCGACAGAGGTGAGGAATGGCCATCCAAAGGCCAGAGAGATCCCTCCGACCCTATTTGAGACCGAGGCCGGCCCATCGAGAGAGCAGGCCGAGGCTGACTCTCCAGCTCAATCGCCAGTGGTCCAGGACTCGGAACCGCTGTCGCCGCTTTCACCACTTTCACCTCTTTCACCTCTTTCCAGAGCTGTACCGATCAGCCGTTCTGTTCGAAGAGCGTCCTATCAGCCTGGGGCTCACGGCAGTTCCTCGCAGCTATCATTCAACCCAGAACGACCTCGGCGGGCCAACTCCATGCAGACTACTCTTACCAGACACAGCAGTGTGATCTATGAAAACACATATGAAGATGCGACTTCGTCCAACACTCATTTCCTTGTCGGGAACCAGCGGTTCTCATTGACTCGCCGGCGTTCTCTCCTCACTCGACCTGGCGTGGCTACAAGACGAACAATAAGTGCTGTCCAGCGCGTACCATCTCCAATTGGCGAGCCTACAGATCCTATCGATGATTTGACTGACTCAAAAGTCCTACAATGGCCATTGCCGCCACGTCAAAGACCAGGGCTTACCTCGGAGCATGCAGTACCCAGCAGTCCTCCAGACAGTCGATACACGCAACTAGGAGCGCTCAAGTTGGGTTCTCTGCGTGTTGTGAATGGCGCCGCTTCACCATGCCCGAGTGAGCGTATTCCTCTCGGTCAGCCTGGTCTAGGCCTGAATAATGTCGATACTACGAGTCGGATCAGGTCCACACTTGAAATTCCCGCAGTCCTTGACCTGACACAATCCCACGATGTCCCGGGCAGTCCGTTCTCATTCGAGAAATCCCCCACAACCACGTTTTCGCCGCGGACCAAGTCGACTTTCCCCGTCGAGTCAGAAGATGAGGGCATCGCCATGTTAGATGACGTGCACAGCCAGCCAGACAAGGCCGCAGTAGAAGCGAGTCTAGATCGAAGCACCTCTCGCTCGCTCAACAAGTCCGACAGCGGCTACAGCTCTGCCGCCTCGGTTGGCTCCTACCACCACAGCCGCCCGCGCGCGTCCTTTGACTCGCAGACCTCCGGATCCTGCGCTGCAGATGGTCACGCCAAGCCAACCTGGTTCACAAGTGACCAGTCCCGCAGAAGCAGCCGCCAACCCGGCGAGGAGATCCAGCGTCAGTATAGCCTGCATGAAGCCAAGTCCAAAACAGAAAACTACTCGCGGCTCCATCCCAAATTCGACCGCTGGTACGACTCGATCGGCCCAGCCACCGACCAGCCCCTTGCCGCCCTGCGAACCCGCCGATCAACCCTGTGTGCCCCCCGATACACCGAATATCCGGCGCAGAAGATCGACTCCGATCCCGCGGTCCCAACGGCAAAAGTCGCCGGTCACGAAGAGCAGGTTTACTCTCGGGGACCACTCTATGCCGACCGCTTCTCAAGCAGCACCCTCGATACCTCACACAGCTCCGGATCGTCCACGACGCTGGGAACGGACACACCGCCGAGCTACCACCAGCAGCGCTACGGCAGCCAAGTCCGGACTCAGATGCACCGGTCCGCCTCGGAGCGGTACCTCGACGCGAAAGCGAAAGACGAGATGCTGACGCATCATTCGCGATCCCGAAGCCGCCGCGGCAGCCGGATTTGGTCGCAGAAGCCCGGGGTCGAAGTACCTCCTCTCCCCACGATCATGTCCCCCGACCATCTCTACGGGGAGGAGAGTGAGAACGATTTCTCGCCCTCTGAGGCTATCCGTGGCCGGCCTCGCAGCCGGAGCCAAGACCACCGCCGTCGCAAGTTAACCAAAGCACGTCCTCAACCGGAGATTCATATGTGACGACGTTTTCCTTATGGTTATTCCCCTCCTTTTAATATGGTTACGCGCGGCTGTCCGTGTCATCTTGCTGGTTTCTGTGGTCCTTGCCTTTGATATTCGAGTTGAATTGACTCATTTCGGGATTTGCGAACACAAAAAGCTCCCTCGGCGTTGCTGTGCCGGGGTTTTGATGGTTTTAATGGTTTCCATGTTACGGTGTCAATTTTCAATTTTGCTGCTCTGTTTGGAATCGGAGTCTTGGGATTGATATCGATATATACCCTCTTTTGAATTATGTTTTGTGGGGGTTATTCTACAATGGCGTTCGTGGGGTCAAGTGTTTTCTTTCCGCCCATCATTACCGTCATACCGAGGGCGTTGTCCGAGGAATTTGAACTTGAGCTTGAGTTTAATTTGTGGCAGTGTCATGGATCTAAACCGAATTTGATTTGCATTGATGATCTAGCTTTTTCTCTGCGTCTCACTGCAGCCTATTTCTCTGGTTGTTGCATCGTGCATCGCGGCACCTGTTTATCCTTTGAGGTTTAGTACAGCATGTAAGCAGACATATTGCCCTGTCCACCGGACTACCGCCAAACCTCCCCAGCCATCCCTGCGCCCGAGTCCGAGTCTGCAATCTGCAGTTCGAATCTGCAGCTGGCGACATCTGCCATGTGGCACATCTCGCTCCGTGTGGACGAGCCAGGGCCTGGTCTGGCCTTACCGTCTTTACCGTCTTCTGCCAGGCTCGTCCGATGCGGTCGGGACGCAAGGGAGGCGAGGTAATACTTATGCAAGCCTGGATTTGAATCTCGAATCTCGCGTCATGTCATATCCTGTCTAGTGAAGGTTACGGTGCCGGTCAAGAGTGGAACTGGGATACAAGTTACAAGCAGAATATAGGGACCTGTGAAAACGACGCCGAAAATGACAGCCTCTGGCGCGGGCGTTCCAAAAATTTCTGCGTCTGTATCCCAAGTATCGCATATACTGCGCCTGACCAGATGCAGTCAACGGGGGATATGTAAATAGCAATCCAAGGGTTTGCTTTTCATCACTCCTCCTCGTCCGCCATACTAATCTAGTAGGGGTTTGTCTATTGACTGGTACCATCGTCATCCTCTTTTTCAGCAGACAGCGCCAGGTTTTCCAATTACCCCTCTTCTCCTCTTCTCCTCTTCTCTCTCTTCTCCTGCCAGAAATCCAGCGTGATGGCTAGAATTAAAGCCTGGCGGGAGACTCCGCGTCCCCAATGGATTGCTCAACAATACCGAGACCATGCACAGCAACCTGCGGTTTTCATGACACTGAAAGAGACCAACCCGGAAGCCTTACCAGTTCGCCTTCCACAAATCGCCATCCAGGTCTACAGCACGGTTCCCCTAAGGCTGGAATCTGAAGAAGACTCAGAAGATGACTATACCGCTCTCAGTCGATATCTCTCTTCAAGGCGCTCTTCCTATCCCGATGAAGCCATGTCATTTGAGATCTATGCCCCCCAGGCCGATGTGTTCGCTTGTGTGGAGCACCAAAGACGCGAAATTCGTTACCGAAAAAATAATATCCCCGGGGAGGGTTTCTTCCCTGGAATCGCGAAAGTAGCGCCCGACAAGCACAATCACCTTTTGCAGGGGTTTCTTCTGGTGATCACTTCCTATAGCTTCCGCGATACGTTCCTACCGAAATATGAAGCTGAATCCGGCCCGCTATGGGTAAATTTTGATCGATGTTTTCCGCTCAAAGCGAAAGTCGATCTTCCGTCTCGAATTGAGTCCACTTCCCGGTCAGGGTTTGATCCTTCCACCATCAGTGTTGATCGCCAGGTATACTCCGAGAGAGAAGAACTTGTTGTGCGAAAATGCCGACATGTGGATGATAGATGCCGGGAACTCTCCTCTCTTATTACCCGAAGTCATAGTGATATGGAGGAGGAAGAAGAGGAGGAAAAATTCGATTATGGCCTGAATGACGACGAAGGGGACCCTTCCTTATCCAATCAACCTCTGGCACCACAGATCATTGAATTGCTACAGAGCAAAGCCGATTCATTGGATCATGACCAATTTGACATCAGATCAGCCTCCGATGGTGCTGTTGCCATCAAGACCGATACTGTAGCCCTAACATCGGAACCAGAACTTCAGTACATTATTCACGTCGCCTTCCCTTACGAGCAACTCGATTTAGAGCTCATGACAATCGCTAAGGCCTTTACTAGTGCGATCATCGAAAATCTTCCCGGTGGAAAGACCGTCAACTTCGAGTTCTTTTCGGCGGATCAATCACTAGCTACTGTCCTAGCGTCGCACCGGGTTCTCATGAACTCTCGCCCGGATATAGCCGTAGGGGCGCTTCATCAAGGCAGTCGGAGCTTTCCGCAGAAGCGACATGAGCCCGAGATCGAAATTCCATCAGACAGGGAACCATACCGTACATTCTTTGTCATTCTCGACCGTCCAGATTTCCTCACAGGGCCTGGTGTACTTTTCTTTCTAATCGATGGAAATGAAATCACAAATGAGGCGATGGAACGCAATGTTTGTAAGCCTAAAGACCAACGTGGAGATTACGCGGTATGCCGGGTTTGGCGGAGTGCAGGAATGTCCGAAGCAGCGGGGAGGTTGGCAATGATGCCTACAAATATAACCAGCTGGGTTAAACATTGACTAGGTTAACTATAGAACGATCCAGCGATTGTGGTGGGTTTCAAAATTATCTCGCGTTCCATATTTACAGCCATGAGCCTTCGAGAACGCCGATGAAATTCCAATAACAATTATCTGAGATGAGGATTAATTGACCTCTTTATTCACATGATCTCTATATATCGTTCTCTATACTGAGATTCCCGCTCACTTCAATCATATTCCCAGAGCCCCTAGACCATTATTTCCCCACATGCCGTACTTGCTATTTATTATGATAGCACTACCAACAGTGCCTAGAAGGAAAGTACTCCGATACCATCCAAGCGATCAAGCAAGAAAACGCCTTTTCAGCCAGCAAGAACATCCAGACTTGGTACAACGAAGCCGCGTATTAGGAGATAATACAGAAAAGTGCAGATCTTCTCGATCCGAAGAGTCTACCAAGCCCTAAAGGGCCACTCGATAAGTTCACAATAGCCGAGAAGGTTCCGATCGAGCGCTTTATAAGAGACCCTGGGTATAGCCTCAGCCTTACTAACCAGCGTCAGTACCGCCTTTTCTAGAAGAGGCTTTACGAGATACGGAGAGCGGCCTTTAACAAGACTCTCCTATACCAGACTAAGGAGTTCAATCGTTTTTACAAGAGCTATTCGGCAGACAACGCGATGTCTCTAGTACAAACGGTTCGAGACTAGGAAAATATCTACGGTTTACAGATCGAACAGCTAGAAAGCCGAGTAGCTCAAGAGAGTATAGGCGATCTCACGGGAAGTTTATGGCTAGGTCAACCTGTTTTAGCCGAGAGATTAAAGATTTCGGATATTGCATAGAACAGTGCAAGTAACCCTTAGCTTTCCGACGAGGAAGTAGTCGCTTTCCAGCCGAGTGGGCCTCATAAGCCTTTTTTCGCACAGTTTAGTAGGTTTCTTAACTTACATCCAGGGGCAGAGGATAAGAAATAAGTCTATATATATCAATCTACTACCCACAGAAAAGAATATCTTTTCTGTTTATCCTATCATTTCAGTTCAGGAAGGAAATTTTCTTGGAAATTTTGCTAGGATGATTCGCTACTCAAAGCCCTATAAATAACGTCATATATAGTCGAAACCAACTACGACCTTAATCGGGAGGGAATTGATAATGGCAGCTTTTAGATACAGGACAACGACTACACCCTCGTGCACCTCGATCCCGATGTGCGGAGGAACCTCAAAACCAACAAGTCACTGCGAAAAGGTACGACAGTTCTGCTATCACCAAGGATAATGTTAAGCAATTAGAGTAGTGTATATATATTTTCATTCATGTAGATAAA
>JAXQJV010000329.1:0-22812 GCA_037042255.1 Penicillium sp. PG106-07D
AAATTTGACCGACGCAGGGGTCGAACCTGCAATCTCTTGATTCGTAGTCAAGCGCCTTGCCATTGGGCCAGCCGGCCACATGCGGATCCGTGACCAATAGGCCAAGCGGGTGTCCGATGTTGAAAGGGAAAGTCAATTATGCTAGATAAACCAAAGGGCACTTTGAAGAGTTTTTCGATGGGTTGATTGGTGGGAGCCCTTTGGTGTGGGGTAGGTCTACCTGACTAACTAGATTTAGACAGAGATCGAGGGCCCATCAGTATCAGGGGCCGAGGCTATCTGCAACCTTTACGGAGAAATCGAAGCTATGGAGAAAATAATTAGACGAACCAAGCAATTTCGGATATGCCGACTGCCGACCAGGATCATACGTACTGTTAACCGTACTCTGTACTCCGTACTCCGTAAATTGAGAGACAAACTATCAGGACCCACTATCTTTAACTGCCCAAAAGAGTTTAGTGCGTTCCCAAGACCTACGGATCGCCACTATCACGCCCTTCTATCAACATGCAGTCTTCCATTCGAGACCTCAGCAAAGTTTACACAATGATAAGTTGATAACCTGGTATTAGTCAATTTAGGATATTAAAGGGAGTGGAGAAATAACCTCTCGAGCACCAAAAATCCAATCGGTCTGATTCGAATTTTCTGGAAGATGAGGAAAACTTTGATACCATGAGGATCTATAAAAACAGCCCACGCGCCATACTAGGTGCACATACAGCCTGAAAAAGAAATTATATCCATCTCTATTATCGTGCGGTGCCTGAGTTCTTGAGGCCACACATCCCGCTCTTGATTGCGCTGTACTCTTCCAGCTTCACTAAACTTACCTACGATACATCTCTCCTTCTCTCAACTCTTTCCTCTACTTTTACCACCACAATGCCCGCCAAACTCGCACCCCAAGACGTCCTCCAATCTGCACGCATATCCCCCGAGATCTTCACCCTCCGACCCGACTACCGCGCCCTCCTCATGATCGTCGAAGGCATCCCCCCAGGCCCCAGCACCCCAACCAGCTCAACCATGCTCCTGCTCCAAGACGCAGAAAATCACATCAAAACCCTCACCACCAACACCCTGATCCCCTCTCTCCCGCACATCGCCTCCTGGCGCGAAACCTACAAATCCTTCGGCGCAAAACCAAACAAAACCCGCAACAGCCTGGAAGCCCTAACCCGGCGCGCCGCAGAGTCCGGCCTCCCCCGCGTAAACCGGCTAACCGACATTTATAACGCTATCTCAGTGAAACACCAGATCCCGATTGGCGGGGAGGATTTGGATAAGTATGCGGGGGCGCCATTTTTGGTTCGTGCGAGTGGGACGGAGAGCTTTCAGACATTTTCTGGGGGAGAGCCGCTGGTGGAGTGTGCGGTTGAGGGGGAGCCTGTTTGGTGTGATGGGGCAGGTGTTACGTGTCGGAGGTGGAATTGGAGGCAGGGGCCTAGGACGGCGTTGACGGATGAGACTAGCCGGGTGCTTTTTATTTTGGATGCGTTGGAGCCGGTTGGGGATGGGGAGTTGTTGAGGGCGGCGGAGGAGCTTGGGGACGCTTTGAAGGTGCTGTCGCCGGATGTTAGGGTGGTGCAGCGGGTTATTAGGGCTTCTTCTTGATTTGGGAGATTGTGAGGATGGGTGCGAGGGGATTTGGAGGTCTAAATGGGGTTGATTTTTATTCATGATAGAATGCTTAAATTTACTTGACGGAAGCGTGTTTTTTTTGGCAGTCCGGGGTGTTTTTCTTTGCGAGTGCTTTCATGTCTGTCGTTTTCTTGAGCGCAGAACAATAAGATTACCTCGTTTCATGAATTTCGCAGCTGATCAGTCTGTGCGGCTGAGCCATAAGGCCCAGGAGTACTAGGCATTGGGACATGACGGACAAGTCGTAAGCCCTTGCTCAGCATAGATATCGACTTGATCAGACTGTCAACACCTCTTGACACTCGAATCACACAGAAATATGCCACAATAGGCCACAATGTACCGTGATCCCTCCGTGCATCCCCTATATCAAAGAGCCTATATGCGCCCATTATCATAATTAGAATATCAATCTGGGAGGATCTACGAGAATAGGCTCATCAATAGTCTTAATATGTTCACTGCAAGATCTCAAAAAACCGAAATCTCTCATTATTCCAAAGCCCTCATCAAAGAATCCCCCTACACATCAACACTTAAAATATCTACCCCATCCACAATCGCCTTCTTCGCCGGCATATGCCCTCTCCTCATCAACTCCGCCGCCTTAGCCATAGCCGGATCCATCCCCATAGTCGCAACAGCAACAACAACCTCCCCCTTCGTATAAAACGCCACAAACTTCGCCTCCCCGGGCTCCCCCCTAACAACCATATCATCATAGCCATGCACCGTATTTCCGCAATACCGCAGCTGCGCACCGACCGCAGACCAGAAAATCGGAATAAACGATTTCGCCGGCAACGAGGCGAGCGGGGCCCGGCGGGTATGCACGATCGCGCGAGCTACGCCGCGGCCCATGTTCTGCGCGACGTCCCAGTGCTCGATGCGGACGGGTTGGCCGAGCCCGCCGGGGCCGTTGTAGGGATAGGTTGCTATGTCGCCGATGGCGAAGACGCCGGGGAGGTTTGGGACGGCGAAGTGGACGTCTGTTTCGAGGGAGCCGTCCTTTTGGAGGGTGATGGCGGGGTTGGACTTGAGGAAGTCAGTTGCGGGGCGGACGCCGACACCTAGGATGACGAGGTCTGCTGGGAGAACAGTGCCGTCTTTAAGGTGAACGGCGCCGACGGCGGAGGGGTTTGAGTCGGCGGAGGTGGCTTTCTCGACGTCGGCGGAGAGTTTGAAAGAGACGCCGTTTTTCTCGAGGAGTTTCTGGATGGCGGAGCCGATTTGCGTACCGAGGACGCGCTCCATAGGAGCGGATTCCATGCCGACGATTGTCACGGTGTGGTCCTTTGCGAGGGCGTTGCCAACTTCCATGCCGATGAAGGAGGAGCCGATGACGACGACGTTCTTCTTTGAGCCCTCGGCTGCGGCGAGGATGGATTGGACATCGGTGACGGTGCGTAGGGTGAAGATCCTGGAGAGGTCGCGGAAGCCTGGGAGGGGGAGGGTGCGTGGTACGCCGCCTGTTGCGAGGACGAGGTTGGTGTAAGGGATTGTCGAGCCGGAGGCTGTTTTGACGGATTTGGCTGAGAAGTCGACCGAGGTGACTTCGTCTTTGACGATGTCGATGCCGGCGTCGGAGAACCACTCGCGCGGACGCCAGAGGATTTTGGCTGAGTCGGCGATTAGGGCTTTGGAGAGCTTGGTGCGGTCGATGACGACTTCGGGTTCTTGGGTGATGATGGTGATGCTGCCGGGGTATTTCAGTTCACGGAGGGTTTGGACGAGTCCGATCGTGCCGCTTCCTCTAGGGGGGTGTTAGACGTATACTTTCCAAGTTGATGTCTAGGTTTAAGAGCCCAGTCGAGGCATGAAGGGAAATGTATCATGGCAGTGAGCGACTTACCCGCCAACAACCACGACCTTGTCTTCGGCATTGGAAACAGAGCATTTGATGACGGGGTTACGCTGACCACCTTTAATGTCTGCCTCCGTACCACGGATGTACACGGCACCATCACGCTCAAAGACGTCGAATTTCTGAAGCGCATTCAGAGCAGGCGCGTCCTCGACGTCACCGGTACTGATGTTGAAGCATGCTAAAACGGACGATCAGCAACAGTGACTCTTCAAGCTCATGACCACGATCTCAATTTGATTTTTCTCGACCATATCCTTCAATTCGCTCCCATTCAACTACAAAACAAGAGTGAAACGTACCACCGTGCCAGGGACATGTAATCCGGCCATCCGGAACCACAACGCCAAGCTTCAGCGGCGCCCCGTAGTGCGTGCACCGCGGGCTGAGCGCATGGACCTGACCGTCGTATCTCAGGACAAGCACTTTGCCATCCTGCACGCCCTCAACCTCGCATTCGACCTTGTCGAATGGGGCGACGTCCGCGAGGGAGGCCAGGCCCTTGAGCTTGTATTCCTGGGCCATGGTGGCAAGGGAACGGGCTTGGGGGTAGCGGGGAGCTGTGGTGGAAATTAAAGTTGGTACCGGTCGTGATAGGTTCAACTTCCAGGTCGTGGGTGCTTGTCTGGACAAGCAACCGAATAAGAAGTGAGACGGACGTGCTGAAGTTGAATATTTTGGTGACGTTGTAGACGTCGTCGATTTCAAAGCTGGAGCTGGAGCTGGAGCTTGTAAAAGAGGTGAATTGCGGGCGGCGCTGGAGGTGGAAACGGGAGGATGGGCACAGCAGGAACAGATACAGCTTAGGTTATTAGCGGAACTACGACTGCTACACCGACAGCGAAGAGGATGGTGATGGGTTGATCGGACGGTGGAGATGATTGGTGAGCAGCGGTGACGCAGACCCGAGCGGGGGAATTGGCGATGTAGAGGGACGCAGGAGAGGGGGAGCGATGAGACCATCGGTGGGGGCTTAAAAAGGATCAGGATCGAGGAGATCGGAATTAAGAAACGGTGCTGGGAGTGAGACTAGGGGGAATGGATTTACCAAGGTTGGTGGGCGGTGCTACTTAAGTAGGATAAAGCTACCATTGGAAGACTTGTTGCAATCGCCGGATTCTCTGCTGGTTTCAATCAATCAAGAAGTAACTACGGAGTAAATAATTAGTTATAGTTACAGTTAGTTACTCGGTGACATCACCGTGACTGCGGGGATAAGCCAATCAGCGAGCTGGATTGGTCACCATTTCCTGTTCCCTCGTTCGACGGGAAGAGTCTAGACAAACTCCACTATATCGGGCTCCGATCGACCAGTTGAGATTTGGGTCTTGGGGAGCTCGCAGGAGGCCACTGCTAGCTGCAACTAAAGTAACAGTCAAGCGCGGACACGATCCGATCCATTATTTGAGACCTTCGTTCGAGCCACGGGGGCTCGATCGCACCGTATAAGGCCGTGACACTTAGCAGTGAACCTCGTATTCGGCAGTATAGTATAGTATGAATTGCTCTGCAAGTGACATATACATGTGGCATGAGTCTCTTAATAACCGGAACGCCCACCGCGAATGTAAAGCCCGATGGAAATGGCAAATATCAAAACATCTCAGCAGCATAAGCTCAGTGCTGCCATTTTCACGGACCCAGGCTGATGAGGTCTAAACGTCCCAAGACGTCAAGATTATCTCCCGCCTATTTCTTGCTCTTCTCCTTTTTAGACTTGGACTTGTCCTTTTTCTCCTTCTTTTCTTTCTTCTCCTTCTTCTGCTCCGCGCCCACAGTCTCACCAGTAGGCTCCTCAATCTCAACCGTGGAAACGTCCACCACCGCATCCGCAGCCGGAGAACTCGAGATCGGCACAATCCGCTCAGCCCTCTTCTTCTGTGGCGAGCCCAAGAATGACGGCGGCAGTGCCTGACCCTGTCTCTCCGCAGTCAAAAGAGCCTCCTCCTCCTCAACCGTCAACATCGTCCCTTCGATACTCAGAAAACCCCGATCCCGTTCTGAGCCCGGAATCACATCAATATCGACAACACGGAACTTGATATTGCCGCGCACCTTGTAGCCCGAGACCGACTGGAAGTGTCCACTGGCTGCCTCCTCCTCTTCCGCCTCGCCTTCGATATCAAGCTCGTCGTCCGCCAGCGCAGCGGGCTGGAACAGCTCCTTCTCGGCGTCGAAGCTCGGTGGCACGGCATTCGCACCGGACTCGTCGTCCGTTGTCGCGTCCTTGGCGGCATTCTCGGACGCTTCACCGTCCTCGCCGGGGGGTACCCACGTCCACGATGTGGGGAGTCGCTTGCGCTCGATACCGACGGAGAACAGGTTCAGGACGACGGCGCCCAGGAAACCCTCAGACTGAACGTTGACCCAGCCTTCAAGGGTCTGGCCGCGCTGCGGGCGGAAGACCAAGAATGTAGCAGTCAGATAAACGTACAACACGCCGTACTCGTCGGCACTGCGGGCCATGGTGAGCGGCTTAGGGTTGGGATCGGAGGAGTTGCGGGGTGTTGAGGAAGGCGGCGTAGAGGAAATCGAGGCATGACTGTAGGCCAGGACAATACCCTTCAGCGGGGGGTAGTAGGTGAGAAGCAGCGGGGAAATGTGCTCTGCGAGCACCGATTGGAGCGCATGGGTTGACGAGATGGAAATTGGTGCCAGCGGCAGGTATAGCGTCGCCGTGGTGAGGGAGTATGGAGATCCGGAGGCTTCGGAAGTCGTAGCGCCAGCGCTGGTCGAGGCTGTGCTTGTTTTATCTTTCTTGGAACTGGACTTGCTGTTCGGCTCGACTTGCTTGCGCTTTTTGGAAGGCGAGGCATCCTTGTTCTTGTGCTTGCGTTTGCGCTCCACGTCTTTAGATGTGGGCGTGGTATCAATGTCCATTGCGTCTAGAGCCATATGGGACGCAATTGAGCGCTCCGCGCAGCCGGGCGTTGTAGGAATGGGTTGATCACCTGAGGGTCGGTTTTTGGCCTGTTCGAAATCGAGAACTTTTTTTTCATTCTGCGCCTGGAGAAGGCGGTGGGGCGCTAGGCGGTGACGGGCAGCTTTACCGCCCGGAGTTTGGCTTTGGGGCCGAGTATCACAAAGTCGCCAGCTGGCCCCAGGAGGATTCAGAAGGTGTTCATTCAGGATTCTAGGACTGGTGTTGATCTGCCGGTCTTTGTTTCTTTGTCATGGCTTCTTTACTCCCCTTTATTGGATGGGCGGTTCTGCCAAATGTATGTGGATATCCTCAATGCGGAGATCACTCGCCGTTTATACAACATGTGCGACGACCACAATGAAACTAATGCCAAATTGTCTCACAGTATGCCACGTCTTTCCTCCAGAGCGTTTTCTATGGAATGACTATCCGTGCAGGCGATCCTCGTCCCATGCCCCAGACTCCACGCTTCGAGCGCGACCGCCGCCGCATCTTCATCTTCGTGATTATCAGCTATCTCCTCTACACACTCTACGAGACCTTCCACCAAGTCCAAGTCGCAGGCGACTTCTACAAAGCACTTGGTGTGTCACCATTTGCCGACGAGCGTACAATCAAGTCCAGATTCCGCAAGGTCGCAGTCCAGTTCCACCCAGACAAAGTCGGACTCGACAATGGCGCCGAAGCGCAGTTCATCTTCCTGCGACGGGCCCAGGAGACACTCGCCGATCCAGTGAAACGCTTCGCATATGACCGATTCGGACCGGATATGTTGAATTGGGGAGACCAGAAGACCATGCGCGATTTCGTGACTGCCTCGCTCTCCCGCTCCGTCATCCCGCAGTATATCGGCGGCTTTGCGACGATGATCGTGCTGAACTGGTTATGGTGGGCGAATTGGGGACGCTACGTAAGTCACCTTCCTCAGTGTAATACAGCGAAATCTCAACAGTGCAAATTACTCACACACATCCTCTAGTGGCGCTTCTTCACCTTTGCCGCCATGCTCACCCTCGAACTCGCCCTCATCACCCACCCCCAAGCCGTCTTCATGCCAACATCCTACCTCCCCTCCACCCTCCGCGCCTGGATCCCTGAAGAAGCATCCTTCTACCTCCTCCCCTTCCAAATCCTCACCCTCGCCCGCCGCGCCTCCATCACCCTGCACATCTTCATTTCGCAAATGGCCCCGCCCAGCGCCCGCGCCGCCGCCAACGGCGACAAGATCTCCCCGCAAACGATGCAGCGGCTGGGCCAGCTCGTGCAGGCGTCGCGGGCGACGGACTTTGAGGCGACGCGGTTGTTGCAGCTGGGGCTGGCACCGTTCCGGGGGGACCGCGAGAGCGTGGCTGCGCTGCGAAGGGGCATGAAGGAGGGGTTGATTCTGGGGGGTGTGCGGGCTAGTCCGGAGGTGCAAAGGGCTGTTGCGCAGGTGGTGGAGCGGAGGAAGGGGGAGAGGGAGGAAAAGGTTGATTAGATAGTGGGGAGGGTTGTGTAGATAATTGAGTGTTTTGGAGACTTGATTGATTTGTACATGATAGCATAACTAGCACCTTGGAACTGGCGTTCATTGGGCTGAGACAAGTCGTGATGCTTCTTAATGGAATTTAGATGAATAGAGGTGCTCGAGTCGATGAATATGCTCAGATGTGCCAGATGCCCTTGACGATACCGTGAAAGTCCTCTCTGTAACGATCGAGGCCAGTTAATACAAAGAGCAATGGTGTAGAGCAATCTCGAATTGTTAGTATTATTCCTAACGATTGACGCTATTTGGTCCAACGAGCAATGTTGTCGAGTCATCTAAATTGGCTAGTAAATCATGAGTGGCAGTTCCATATCCTCAATAAATCAAGTCCTTGGGTTCTAGATCATCTCGATCATGGAGGTGCCTAACCGTGATGGAGTACCGGAACGGATTTGCCCCATGCGATGATGCGATGGGGAAAGCAAATAACAGGAGCGCTTTTCCGAGGATGTGGCGTGCATCATTGATCACAATGCCTGGAGATGTCACAAAGGCCGAGGGGGCGGCGGTCACCCCGTGATAGCCGTAATCGGAGAGGTCAGGTCAGGCCATAGCGTACGGGTTGCGAATTGGTCGGTCTACAGGAAGTTGGAGGTGTTTCTTTCGTCTTGGTGTCTGGTCCTCTCTGACGAGCGGAGGTTCAGTCCATAGACGGCGTGTTTCGTACAGTGAGTATTGCGTCCTTTGTACATCTACCTAAATGTACCAGTACTCATGGCTATCGATGAGCCATTTTCGGGATGCTGCGGAGCGGTGCCAGGAATGAGATCCGTCGGGAGATGATTACATAGTCTAAACTGCGAATTTTTTCCTGCCCGAGTTAGGTTTGGCGATCTTGGAATGTATTATTGACCTGGGCTTTGGTGCATTGGTGATAGATGAACCTAGTGTCTTTGTAGTATGAAACTTGGGATTCGGTTCGGGTATTTTACGTACTATAGAGTCACCACGTTTGAAACTCTGCCGTTATTTTAACTCTTGGTGAATGCCTATACAAATCGAATCATAGGCGCGAGGAGCGTGCATGGAGGGCGAGATGATCTGCTTCGTTGGCAGTGAAGATCCAGGCGGGTATTGGTATTGTCACACTTCAAGAGACAGCCCCAATCCCGGCATATCCACAGTGTGTCTGTCACGGTATGAGGCTTGGCTGGACGGTAATACAGTGACAGCGACGCGACGCCTCACCTTCCCCTAGTTAACGGTCCCCCTTGGAGAAACTAGCCTTAGTACGGAGGAGCGAGTTCCCCAGTACACACAGTGGAAGGGCCGTACCACAAACTCGCTCAACGAAAGAACCTTTTCCCATCGTCAGAGACGAGATGAAATCCACTTCGACCGTCCCCCCCTGCGCCCTTTCTTTCATCCTCCCCCTCCCTTTTCTCCATCCTCATCGTCCCCTCCTATGATTCCATACCTCGCTCTACAGTAGACTCACAGTCGACCACTTTCGCCTCAACCTGCAATCTCGCCAGCTGAGAATTTAACCACCACGTCACGGTCGCTCGCCCACTCACTCATTCGGCCCCGTCACCAATCTCAACCCCTCCTGCCCACGACCATCCGACGACCTCATCACGAATCCACGCCTCGTTCTTTATTCCACGTCCTCTCGACGCCCACCATGCCGGCCGGCTCTACTCCCAACGGTCGCTCCAATCGAGCCGGAGCTGCAAAGAATGCTCCCACGACGCTACTCGTGACCCTCAAGCTGGCCCCCAAAGCTTTGCGACAGTTCATGGACGAGACACCCGACTCCCCCGAGACCAAGACGCCCGAACCCACATCCAATCCCGACAAGGCTACCGAGCAGTCCTCACCGGCCTCTTCCACCGAAGCTCCAGCAGCCCGTCCATCCTCAGCAGACGCAGAATCAAATGCCGACGCGAACTCAACACCCGCCACGGGGGCGACCCCAGGCGACACTCCGCGACGGAAGGGAATCCCGGGCCCTAAACCGGGCAGCAAACGCACCAACGGCCAGACAGAGCCTGTCGCGCGAGTACGCGGTCGACCTGGGCCCAAGAAGAAAGCTCGCCTGTAAGTTACCCAAATCCTCCTGCAGCGAGGACACGCCATTTGTATTACCACGACAAGAGAATCAAAAGCTAATATGCATGTTTCTACAGTGAGGAAGGCGGCGAGCCAGGCAAGGTGTCCGTTGCTCCTCGACTCGGACCCAAGGCCAACACCGGTGCTATCAACGCACACCTGCGCGCTCTAGATCGTAGCGGCGCCCCATGCCGCAAGTGGGAGCGCAAACCTCTCAAACTGCGCAGCTTCACTGGCGTCATGTGGCAGTTGCCCGCCTGGGGCAGCTACAAAATCGCAAAGCCCGAGTCCGATGAGACCAAAGTGGCTGCCGGTTTGGAGAATGGGGATAGTGATACCAAGACATTGGCTGCCCCTGGCACCGACACTGTCAATGGCAGTAGTGCTGTTCCCAGCGAGAAGAGCACTGGCGAGGGGGAACTTACCCCCGCGCCATCGAATCTTGTCGAAGGCTCGTCGCCGGCTATCACCTCGGCTGCATGAGCTGGGGCTGTACATTACATTGGACTCATCCTGTCGATGATTTTTTTTCTTTTTTGGCTCTGGTTTGTCGTCTTTGCGTGGTCATCCCTGGTTTCGGTTTCGGGGCTTTGCTTCTGGCGTTCATGGAAAGGGTATGGTCTGTTGGAAAGGCTCTATGGGGTTCACATGTTCTCTGGCAGCACCTGGTGGTAGCTGGCCCATCTTGTCTTTTTCTTGTGCAGCCGCAATTCATCTTGTACCATAAGTTCATTCAGGCTAAAGGCTTCGGGATTGGGTGTTGGCTGTTCCTTTCCTGTTTACTTTCTCAGCCGTTTCTCCATTTGACTTGAGGGTAATTCTTTGTTTTATGGCTCGAATCATAGCGTCTGCAGCTTATCGAGAATTTGATTTGTTCATGGCTGAGTTGCATGGTGATAATTTAACGTGTACTGTAATCCGATCTCGTCGGTTAGGGCTTGTTGACAAAGACATGAATGAGCACCATAAGTTAGTTATTCTTCAGTAATTATATCCTAAAAATAGTTTCAAAAACTATTTACCAAGCACCCCGAACCCAGTATTCTAACATCCTCGAAACCACTATGACATGCCCAACTGCTTATCAGCCTGGGCTGGGCAGAACAGGGAGGGGGCCTCGTGACAAAGCACCGTGCTCGTCTGCAACTCTCCCCCTCCTTTTTTCCTTAGTATACCGACTCCCCCCGCGGTTTCACGCTCAGGAACAAACTCCTCGGTCATAAAATCCCTCTCTGTTTGGATCTTTCGTTGCTGCCAGAGACTTCACAGTGTGATACTTTTCAGGGCGCAGACGTGGGAGGCACCGAGGGCTGCCCGAAACTCTCTTATCCGTGAAACAACACTGTTCGGCTTGGGGTTCTACTGTTCTCCCTCTAACTAGCGCGGCCTTGTTGTGCTGCTTTCGGTCACCCAGATGACCCGCTTGTCACGCAACCTCAGCAACACATACCTCGCCAACAGTGCAAAAACAGCAGAAGCACCAAAAGCAAGCCAAACGGGGGCGGGCCCATAGTCGTGCACAAAGGTTGTTGGGGGGTTGCGCCGTCATCCACTCATGACTTGACCCGCCCGCCATGGCCGACGTTCCTTTCCCCGGTGGAGCTCCTCGAGCTCCAACATATGGCATCGCCTCCGGTCCACGCCGCTCTTCCTACGCCTCAGTTGTGTCTGGCACCGCTTTCTCCCCTCCAATCTCAACCTCCTTCCCCCATCTGCTCAACAGTAATCAAGTCTCTTCCTATCCCCCCTCCCAGCCCGACGGCCGTCTCCCCCGGGCTTTGTCCGGCGTGGATGTCGCAGACATGCACTTGAACTCCGCCTGGCGCACCTCGGGGTCCCCAGACTCCCCTCTACCAGCCTACTCACGCAAGTATACCAACTATCTGCGCCCGGCTGAGTTTCCACACGGCCTGGGCCTGCTCGATGGCCCTTCCTTCTTCACCCCGTCCTACCTCCGCAACTCCCACTACATCTCCCGTCTCGACGCCGCCCATCGAGCCAAGCTCGCCGCCCAGCAGCGTGATGCCTCTTCATCTACATCGGCCTCGGGCCCGCCTCTCTCCGCCTCCTCGAGCCATGTGCATCTCCCCCGCATGGCCCCATCGCATCGCGGTATGACCTACGAGATCATCGAGAAGGAGCCCGCTTCTACGACGGCCGATCAGCTTAGCCCACTACCGACGCAGTGGAGCTCCACGGATAAATATGCTGGGCTGGAACTCTCGAATGAGAGTCTGGATGTGCGATACACGGGGCCGGTGCATAAGCATGATCATGAAGCGGCGGCGTTGCGGGCAGATCATCCCATGCCGCCACAGTGCGGGATTTACTACTTTGAGATTAAGATTGAGTCCAAACCGAAAGAGGGGTAGGTCAAACCGTTATAGAGATTGCGTTTGGATAAGTGGTATCAGCAAAAGGATTGAACTAATACTGGGTTGCAGGATGATCGGGATTGGGTTCTCGAGCCCTAAGGCTTCGGTCGAGCGGCTGCCCGGCTGGGAACAGGAATCCTGGGCATACCACGGCGATGATGGAAAGTCATTTTTTGGTGAGAGCCAGGGTCAAGGGCGGCCGTATGGACCGACTTTTGGGGTTGGAGATACTGTGGGCTGCGGAGTGAATTTCTCAACTGGATCGGCCTTCTTCACAAAGAATGGGAATTTCCTGGGTATGTGCAGAGTAACTCAGCATATTTACTGGGGCAAAATGCTAAAGGCAGACAACAGGAAACGCCTTCCACGAACTGCGCAACGTCAAGCTCTATCCTTCGGTTGGGATGAAGAAGCAGCCTCCCGTGCATTTGAAAGCGAACTTTGGCCAGGAGCCGTTTATGTTCGATATCGATGGCATGGTCAAGGTAGATGCCACATACACCCTCGGGTAGACTTGCAGCAGAACCACTGACACCGCGATAGGCAGAGCGAGCTTTAATCCAAGCGGAGATCAACGCAACCAGCACAGATAGCCTGCAGCCCCCTCTCAACGAGTCGGCATTGCTGCAAGAACTAGTAGCCCAATTCCTCGCTCACGACGGCTATGTCGAGACAGCAAGGGCGTTCGCCGAAGAAGTAGCCACCGAGACAGCAGCCCTACAAACCGGTCAACGAGAGCCACTGAAGAAGTACGAGGTTGAAGAAGACCGCGAAGCCATCAACCGCAACAGTACAATCCCCCTCCCAGCGTTCCCCTCATTCCATTCTCTCCCACTGGCTCTCTCCTCTCTGACACTGCGTTCAGAAATCCGCGCCGCCATTCTAGACGGCGACATCGACAAAGCCCTCAAACACACCAAGGCCTACTACGCCAACGTCCTCGAAGACAACCCCCAGATCCACTTCAAGCTCCGCTGCCGCAAATTCCTCGAAATGATGCGCCGCTCCAATGAACTAACCGCCAGCATGTCGAACCCCAAGCGCCGCCGAGCAGACTCGCCGGGTATGGGCATCGCCGACGAGCACGCCGTGTTTGACCAGGAAATGGAGCTGGACGACGGGACCTGGGATGGCGATGGCATGGATACGGAAGAACCGACCACAGCAGCGCCTTTCAACGAGGTGTTGACCGAGGCAGTGCAGTATGGTCAGCAGTTGTGCATGGATTACCCGTCTGACGAGAACGGCGGCGACAAGAAGATGCTCGAGGCTATCTTTTCATTGGTGGCGTATCCGGATCCGCAGAATTCGGTGCATGGGCATTATCTCGATCCTGCCGGCAGGGTTGCCGTGGCGGAGGAGTTGAATTCCGCTATTCTAGGTGTGTACCTTTCCTTCTCCTTTAACCAATGTCTTTCCTGCCCCTCCTCGCTCTGTTTGATACCACGTGTTGTCACCATGCTGATTCAGCTACAGTCTCACTCGGAAAATCCTCCTCCGCCGCTTTGGAGCGACTATACCAGCAAACAGAGGCTCTTGTCAACGAGATCAGCGAAGACGGCGGCGCCGGGGCGTTCATCAATGTTCGGAATGATATTTTGCTTTGAGTTCATCAGCGGGTGTTCCAAGCTTTCCTCTCTGTCTGACCCAGCCTGAGGGTCCTGAGTATTGAAGACCCTTTCCATCTTGTTCCAACCATGTCGAGATCACCTTCTCCACTCTACTCTACGTCTATCTAGTCTGGTTTCTTCTACAGCTTCATCTATCCTGGTTCGGTGTGTGTGTCTTGCGGGCGCGGGTTTTGGTTGTGTCTTTGTCGATGGGGACCTGGACCAGGTACCTGGACTTGATCTGGTCTGGTCTGGTCTGGTAAGGTTTGGTTTTTGAGAGCGGACCGGTTTCGTGTGTCTATTGTGTGCTCGTACTAGCCAGAATGTGTGATCGGGCCTCATAATGTGACTGAGGTCGCTTTTGGAAGAAATAATTCGTGCTCTTCGCGGATACTGGGGTAGTTCCTGCTTATAGGGGCTTCGTACTAGATTGGTCTTTGTGTCGGCGATGGGGGTTTGTAGGGAGAGCGTGGATGGTGTGCTTGTCTGGACTCTACGTGCCTCGCTTTGCTCGGGAGAATGTGGCTGTATATGAGCGCGTACTATGCCCGTCTCGACGTAACTAACATAGCGCCTCATATAAACTACAAGGCCATCAGCTCGGAGGCGCTCCGTGGCTGAGCGAAGTCCTCGTGCTGAGCGTGGTGGGTACTTATACGAGCTCGTGCACGAACAGGGAAGCAGGATGGCGTTAGAGATCCAATCAGCGCTCTGGCTGCCAGTAGCTCCAGACAGGCCGATTATTCTTAGTACGCCCAAGCCTCGAATAACTACAGAGTCAGGTTGTAAGTTAATTTAGTTAACTTGTGAGGGGTTCGTGCTGACTCAGAGATCTGATGCAGACCACAGAGCTCGTTCAACCGATCTGAATAAATTTCAATCAATCGACGGAGTTTATTACTCTTCAGTACTAGCCAGTACATCGATCCATCATCCTCTGAATTTCTGATACTCAGTACTGCTTGGCTTGGTGTAGGTACGGCTCGAAAACTGCAGAGCCCAGCCAAGTGAGCCCGTTAGCGGTTTTTGGTGGTTTATTTGGTTGCCTGCCCTGGGCTTATCAATATCCCGAGGCCGCGAGTTATCCAACTTCACCCTTGAATATCCATCAAGTCTCGATTGTGGCCCGGTGTCAATCTTCCGTGGGAATACGAATTGCCGCCGTTCTGCCTGATGACGGCAGTACAGCAAGCGAACATGGATACTGAGACTTGGACTCTTGGTACATCTCAGAACTTGGGCCAACCTTTTGGGTTCGGTTTTCCCATGAGTCTGTTTCCTCCCGAACAGCCCCGCGAGCCCATGTCACACACTGGATCATCATGTTCCGAGATCGAACTCAAAGCTCCAACGGAGACAAGGCCAGCCACAACAAAAAAGCGACCGCATACAAAGTCTCGCCAAGGTTGCCTTAACTGCAAGGCTAGAAAAGTCAAGGTTGTACCTACCCCTCTCGACAGAATAAATCCAGAAGTCAACAACTAACCTATTCACAGTGTCAAGAAACACAGCCTTACCCATGTTCAAACTGTGTTGGACGGAACATGGCGTGTGTATATCCGTCGAAAGACCAGATTTCACGCCGTCGTCGACCAATCTCAAATGAAGCATCCCACCGACGACAGGAACGGGGTCATGAATCCATCACTAGCACCCTCGAAGCATCATCCCCTTTAACAGGATGGAAGAATCCTTCATCGTATTCTCCGAGTACTTTTTCTGCGGCCGACCTGCGCTTCTTACATCACTTTTTGATCACGGCGTACCCGAATCTTCCTTTTGGGAGTGAAGATATATGGCAGACGTCTCTGCCGGCGTATGCCCATGAGGTAAAAACCTTCCCATTCTCTTTTGAGAGTCATTGCTTGGAAAATGAGAGGGTGTATTTGCTAACTAAATACGCGCAGTACCCACATCTTATGCATTCAATCCTCTCCCTGGGCGCATCCCACCTATCCCGAATCACACCAAACGGCGCCCAATATGTACCCATGGCCATAACACACAGAGGCAAAGCGCTCAAAGCACTAGGCGAAGCACTCGCAAAAAGCGACCAGTGCACCAGAACCGAGCTAGACTTGTTACTAGCGACTACTTACGCCCTCACATTCCAATCCAACTACATGGAAGATGGGCTGGTCGATTTCATCGTCATGGTTCGAGGCTGCACGATAATAACTTCGCGCATCCTGAATACATACAAAGGGAGCGAGATGTTCGATTCACTAACGGCGGAAGCGGTCTCCACTCGTGTTCTGCCTTTGCTCCCGATGACGACGTGCTGTGATGAGGGAGTATTGGATATGTCCATCCTGACGCTGGAGCGTATTCAGCCGCTGCTACGGACTAGCAGTCAAAGGATTGCGTATGAGGCTGTGCTGAACACGTATAGGGGATTGCAACGGTCGGCTCAAGATGGGTTCATTGCGTTGTGTGAGATATACAATAGTTGGGAGCTGATGGGGAATCAGGAATTCAGGAGTTTCGTCGATCCTGATAATCATGTCTCGCGACTGCTGCTCGTTCATTATGTTGCGATTACGGTTATGATGTGGCCTGTGTTTTGTACGCTGCGCCCTTCGATGGTGAACACGCCGATGGCGGATCTTACTCGTTGTCAGTGGGGGGTGGCTATATACCATAGTCTGCCGCTGGCAATGCGTGGGCTGGTGGAGTGGCAGGCAGGTTATATTGCGTCGGGTGGAAGCATAAGTTGCGCAATTGAGAACTCGGGTCATCTTCGTGAACTATAGAATATAGTGGAAAAGAGTAGGAATAGTCAATTGAGTCTCTATATATCATCCAACCTGAAGAACCAATAGATCAAACATGAACAAGGAGACTAACATTGGCAAGACAGACAGATGCATAACCTCCGCCCAACCAGTCAACATAAACAAAGATAGATAAGCAGAGGAGGAAAAAAAAACCTAGTAATAGCCTCGAATGTCCCTAGCGACGCGATCCCCATACCTATCTAAGACAGCGAGATTGGCTCGCTACTTCTCGTGGAAGAGATGGTCTCCCGCTTTGCTCGAAGACCCGAAGGAATCCACCGAGCGGGATGATACCATCCCAATGCCACCATGGCAATAAACATGGGAGTTGCTTCCAGTACGTAAAGCGGCCATTCATGGGTCCAAGTGTAAGTATTCATGCCCATGGAGAACTCAATAACTCGATAAATGAGACGGACCTAAGGACGAGTAAGTTCAACTTCCACTCCCACGCAAGTGTCCCATGCGAAAGAAACTAACCAGGATGAAGAAGCCCGCGACATAAATCCCATTCAAGACCAATCTCATCCCGGACTCAGTACTACCACCTCTCGCAGACGGCTTGGACTTCACATCAAACCAGATCACGATAACAAGGAACAGCGCGAAGGTCACCAGCTGCAACACCAATCCACCGATAAGCACTCCAACACCGATATCCTTCTGCGTTCCCTCCCAGTTATTCGAAGACGCAATTCCACTCCCCGAGGCTTGGGTGAGAAAGCTCAAAATATCCGACGTGACAAAGACACGAGGGATCCAGGCAGGCGAAATCTTGCCAAACAACAACAATGGCTCCTTCCCTGTAGACCGGATCAACCGCCCGATCAAGATGTACAGGCTAGCACAGACAAGCACGGGGGCAATGACAATGAGCGTCGATGAGATTGCGTATAGTCCGATGTTATCTGGTTTTTTGACGCTGGCAGCTCGGAGGGCGTATGCTCCGACTTCGACTGCGGCACCGATTGTAACGGGAATGAAGTATCCTGCTCGGCTGAATTTTCCTGTGCAGGGCGCAATCACGGAGAGATATAGGTGATATATAAATGAGAGGAGGTAGAGAATTGTGAAAATGATGGACGCCGTAAGGGACGGGTCATAGAAGTAGATAGATTTGCCCATCTTTTTATTTGGAGAAGAAAGCACTGATTTTTCAGGGAAGACGAGATGTTCGTGGGAATGCTTGCTCGATGTGTGAGAGTTGATGAAGATGTTGATTAAATAAAAATACCTACCATTCCAACGTATCGATGGAAGCTTTATATCGTTTCTTTTCATCAGCAGGATATCTATTCAAATGCATCACTGACGATACTCACATGAAGTGGGTGCGAATCAACCAATAGGCTTCTCTGCCGAGCCTAGATCGTATTCGCACCTCGCATTTCCCTAGCCCCCAGGGACAGGAGTTTCGCATGGAGTTAATATTCTGCTGCCTATGGCATTTCCATGATTCAATACTCCTGTAAAAATTCAAAATAGTCGTGTAGTCATGTTCTATGAATACTTTGACTGTGCCCAAGTTCTGGAATCCTACAGGCGCTAAGTGAACGGCCACGGAGACCAGCCATTTCGATGAGAGCCAGAAAATGGGTTGCCTGGCAATGTGAGGATCTAAGAGAATTCTATTGGGTCGGGCCATGATGAATGCTCCATCTACGGAGTTGTTCAAGTCATCATCCGAGGCACTCCCTTGTCCCTGTATGCCAGATGTCTTTGGTAACGCCCATCAGGCGCTACCGCGTTATTAGCCCAATAGCCCCTATCACCGCCCGCCCAACATGGCAAGGTCTGGTCATCGTTGATGCGAGGGGCTCTAATAGATATCTGCAACAGGGTTCATGATGTTCGATTCTTCGCCTGCGCGGTTGCTCTCCAGAATTGTGAAGAATTCCACTGTCATCATCTACAATCGTGGGCGGTCGGAGGCCGAAAACGTGTTCGACTGTGCGCCTCTCTGTTGGCGACGCATTGGCCCAGGAACGGTTCAGCTTGCTGGAATTGTGCTGTGCCCCATTATACTTAGTCAATTCGACTAGTGTCGCAATATCATCTCTCTATGTCTCTCCCCTTATTGACTCTCCAAGGCGATTCCATTCCTGAGGAGCAAATTCTCGGAAGTGGAGCCTCTGCAGTGGTTCTGCTTCAAAATGATTCAAAATACCATTAAGATGCATTTGGAGCTCAGGCTCCGAAGTCAAAGCAAACACCGAAAGCCTCTGGCGAGAGCAAAATGTCTATCGTTGCCTGTAAGACCTTGAAGAAAGTTGCGTGAAAGCGATGATGCGCAGAGTCCAGCTGAATGAAATTCTTTCATAATTCGGCAGTTGGGTTGCTACCACCGGCCATATAATACCTGTGGTTGAAAATGGGTCACTGGAGCTTCATGATTCACATATTGAACTGATACCATACCTCCAACCATCTGGCCCGACATGACAAAGCCAACGGCAAATCCACCCCTTTCGAAGAACTACTGAGACTGAACAGCCAGGGCTGGTGTAAATATAAACCCCATGCCAAGCGCAACGCAGAACCCCCGGGCGAGCAAAAATTGATAGTAGGATGTTGAGATGGAGGACATCTTATTGCCGAAAACCATGAGGACCGTCCACAGGGCAACCTTAGCGGTAGAGCCGGTCCGCACATATCAGACAGAGTGCCGGACCAGACGCCAAAGAAGACGTAGCCCCAGATCTGTACGCTGGTGATCCATGCCATGTCAGATGCGTTGGAATTCGGAAGAACGACTTCGTTGAAGTATCTCTGGAAAACAGATCCACCGCTGAGGTAACCGATGCTGGCAATGAATGATAAGAATCCGCCTATAGCCGTACGCCAGGCTTGGACACCACCGTCCCGGAAGTGTTCATTATTGTCAGCTACATCCACAGTATCGTCGAAAGTATCCATGGTCACCTCATCCCTGTGAGAATATTTCAGGTGATCGGATGAGCTTGGAGGTCTCGTGTAGCATTGCTTTCTGTGGGCATCATGGCTATTTTCGAGAAATGATATGAGGAAGAAAAGAGCGAGCTTGTTGAGCAGTTGCTAGTAAATTCAATATGACTCGATGCATCTCAAACACGTACAGCGGACTCCCAGTATCTTCATTTATATACTTGAGAGCGACGAGAGAAAGCGATGGGCACTAATACTGATCTAATGGAGAACAGAATTTTCGGTAGAGTTTGGGCGATATGAACCAGTCCCGCAATTGGCCATACATGCTCTCCCAGCTCGAGCAAACCCCAGTGTGAGAACATGTCTTGTTGCGCTCGGGGTTCCCTTCCTCGCAGTTGTAGATCCTGATCGAGACGCCGGGGAGATAGGGTTGCTATTACACTGATTGTTGGAACCCCGGTCATTGAGGTTTTAGTCGCGTCATTTTTACCTAAATCAGTTAGAATTCGGGAAGATCCAGAACTTTGATGCATTAGCTGAAAAGCTTATCTTCTGGATCCGGGGTGCGCTCTAGGCTTCTTCTTGGAGAAAGGGTGTCCTCTAATTATTATGCTTTCCCCAAGGAAGGAGATCTACTTTCTCTAAAACCGTAGCGGTGACTGGACTTACAGATACACGAAGCGACACATTACCTAGTGCTGCTGTGATGGGCAACCTATAGCACTTAACACTAATATCTGGAGTGAGAATCAATTATCCCTTTTTATTGGTAGGTAGTCACAAACACCTAGACAGTAGAGAATAGAGACTTAAGATTTAGTATATTCAGATCAAAACAATCAATTCAAAGCACGAGGAGATAACGAAGCTGGCGAAACTGGCCACAGCAATGTAGCCATCACATACTACGTTGGGGGATAGTACAAGCACATCGGCCTGCCTCAACACAGTTTGGGTAGAAATAGTATTTTGGTGGAAATTATGCCTTTCAATTTCCAGATAATGAGCTAGACAAAACAACAAAATTAAAAATAGTATCCGAACAAGTGCCATCGAGTTTGCGTCATCGGGTTGCGGTGAAAGGCAATTCGCGACAAATGATAAGCGCGGGAAATGATAAGACAGACAATAAGATAAGATCCGCAGTCGATGCCTCAGGCCGAATACTTGGCTTGATCCAGACTTTCAGCAGCCAACCCCTTTCCGTTTGTCTTCAGACCTCGCGTTCTAGACCGGCTTGTACCTGCTAGATCCTTCCTTAGCCTACACGTCCTCGTGACACATGATGTGTACAACATGCTCGTGCCAGGGTCGACTGGCGTGGAGCCCACGATAGCCCGGACAAGCCGGGTCCCATCAAAGCCACACCGTTTCCATTCCTTGACAGGGTGCCTTACATGCCGCCGGCGCAAGAAAAAGTGTGACGAGAACAAACCAATATGTGTTGGGTGTTCACGCAACAAGTTGCAATGCACCTGGCCGGCTGCCCATCCTTGTCGACTCGCCCAGAACTTGAAACCCTTTAGGGCGCCACAGGACCTAGACAATAGTCCGGTCCAACACGAGCCATCAGCGCAATGGTCGATTACCACTGGCTCATTTGTGTCTCTGACGAGGGCATCTGCGCTTACAGAGGCATCAAGTCTCCTGTTTACACATTACGTGGCTGAAACGGCTAACCTTCTGTCTACCACACCGGATAGAAACAATCCCTTTTTGACTTTCCTCGTGCCTCTGTGCCACAGTGACGATCTGCTCATGCATTCGTTGCTGGCGCTGAGTGGGGCCCATTTGAGGTCTATGAGTCCGGCGATTGAAGTCTTCTTGGCGACGTACAGACACTACTCGATCGTGATAAGGACAATACGGGACTGTATCTCTGATCACGCAACAATGGATGTGCCCCAGGCGCTGCGGATGTTGTTGACACTGATGATACTCTCAGTCTTTGAGGTACTTGCATGAATTCAACAGGCTCACTAACTAATGACATACCTAGACGCTGAATGGGGATGACCAAGGAGCAATGTTCAGCCACCTCCGCGCAAGCCGTCAAATCCTTGTCCGATTAGCCAAGAGCCCACTTACTTCCAGCACCGACGAAAGCGGACGTCTATTCGCATTTGTCTTGGAAATATACCGCTATCTCACCCTCTGTAACAGTATTATCCCCTATGGCTCAATGACTTGCCGAGCACTTCCCTAAGACACGTTCCTTGGCGCCATATTCGGCTCAATGAGCCATTTTGATACCCATAGTGTCATTTTTGGAGACAGCCACGGGCTGTTCGAAATTCTGCCTGATATAGCGATCCTTGCCGCTCGACGTCTCACAGAGCAAAGCCCTTCACAGGCGAGCTTAGAGATACACCACGAACTTCACACCCGAATCACAGAATGGAGACCCACAGAATCTGCAATTCCTGATCAAGTAGGGCAGGACCAGAGACTAGCAGCACTGGAGCTCTGCCGCGAGGCTGTCCTGCTCTATCTTAAGACTGCAATGGTCCCCGATGCGTTGAGTGACACTCCCGTGTTGGCAAGAATCCAGGAGCATGTTGATATAATCATGCTATACGCAGAACAGGCCGCTGGATCTCCTTACGAGACCATCTTGCTAAGTCCTCTGATAATTGCCGGCTCTTGTATGCTGCAGACAGATCAACGACAGCTACTCCAGGCTAGCCTGCTGTCCAACAGGTTTCATATGGATCACTGCGTAAGGGCTGCTTCACTTCTTGAGCATGTCTGGAACGACCCTAGTGGGCGTTTATTTGGGCCATATGGTCTAGCTGTCATGATGCGGCGTCGTGGGATCAATCTAGCCATCGCATGAATGGGATTCAAGAGACTTACTGAGGACCATCATGCACTAGCATGAGAATTTGAAATGACGTGGCTTTTGGTTCGTTTCCAGCTAGAAGACACGAGGCTTTCTCAATAAAATATCAATGGAAATGAAGGACCCGCTAGGATCAAGCCCGGAATCAAGGGATCGGCGAGATACACCACGGCTTTTCAGGAACAAGGTAGCGGAGGATACGCTCAAGGTGGAGAAAGAGAGTATGACCGGTGAATCTTGTCAAGTTGCTCCTTTCCTTTTGTGAGTGGCAATCGTGGAGGTGACGT
>JAXQJV010000330.1:0-22674 GCA_037042255.1 Penicillium sp. PG106-07D
TGCTTGTCGCCGGGTCATATGGCCATTGCTTCAAGGTGTATGGCGTCGGTCGATACTTAGTTTTTTGCTTGCAACCCGATCCACGGGTGTAATTGGGGATTGCCAGGCGGGGGTCAGAAGGACCGCCCTGGCCAGTTGTAACGAAATCGGCATACTCGGGCTTGCGACGCTTCTCCTTGGACGGCCGCTTGTCCAGATCAGGGTCATATATGATTTTACGGCCTTTGACCACGATCTCCTGGCGGGTTTGCGATTGAGGAGTCGGCGGGGTGTGAATGGGAGTCACGGAAGACTTGGAAGGTTCAGCCTTTGCAAGGACGGCAATGGTTGGAGGGCTCTTGTCCGCGATCTTGGGTGAGCCACTGGGCTTGCGCGGTGGAGATGATTCTGTGTTGGTGAGGGGTGTGAGTGTATCGACGTGGGATGGAGGATGAGAGTCGGCGATAGTTGGCGGCAGGCTCCCATTAAGCTCCGCATGTTTTGGCGGAGCTACTGGATCACCTGCCACCGCGATGGATGAAGATTGAGTGGTATCTCCTTTGCCAGCAGGATCTTTGGATACCCCACCCGTCGCGGATGCGCTGGGCGCGGTAGGCGTCCGAGGATCGGACGACTGTGTTTCGACATCGCAACTTTTCCCTCGCCGGTCCCTGACCTTGACGCGCTTCTGCGAGAGAACTGATGGCGCGGTGGGAAAAAAGTCCGCAAACCCGGCCGAGGCGCGTGACATGGTGTGAGATTTGGCTACACGCCCGAGACGGCCTCGCGACGACCAGGCAGCATCCTTGACCACTGGTTGTTGTTGTGAACCCAGAAGACTGGGAAAGAAATTCCCAGCCCAGAACGATGGAGATGAGGTCGAGTAAGGGATGAAGGGGGCAAGGACAGTGACACGACCAGTAAGTGGAAATCGACTTCGCCAGGAACCCGTGGAAGGGACATTATTTCAACGCGAAAGCGAGATTTGCAGGGGAGGCTTTCGGCGAAAATGGTAGGCGGTGGGTGGGAGATCGGTCGGGCGGTGAGCGAGGTGGGGACTCTTGGTTCTGCGGAGAGGATCTGAGAAGTTAAGAAGTTGAGAACCGATGATAGACATCAAGAGAGCCTTCTATGTAAAAAAGGCCTTCCAACTAGACCACATGGAAAAGACTACAAACTCTGTCTCAAGAATTTCTCTCTGAGAAGAACTCAAAAATTCTATCTAAGAAGACCGTTACTGAGAAAACAGTTGGAAGGTGGACTTCGGAGGCGCAATTGAAGTACAGAGCTCGAGTACAGGAGATAGAATCTTCTGAACTGACTTTGAAGCAGTAAAACCAGGATGCTGCTTCTGTCGCACCTGATTGTCTTTTTGACTCTCTTCTTAGTTGAAAAAATAAAATACTTAAGGAAGTGCCGAGAGAGAAGAGCAACTGGAGTCTCTGTTTAGATGAGACAATACCCGATTTTCCACTCACCACCGTCAATTCATTGTCGCGACGCTCGCCTCCAACTAAGCATTAACTGCATGATTCATGTACGACGGAGTATATTCGCGGCAGGTACGAGAAAGTGCTGCATTCTACACAAAAGCTTTTTGTGATACAAACCACATGCGTAGTCAAGTCAGAGTGGTCAAGCCATTGACCTGTTCAACCAAGGCGTAGGCAGGGGTAAACTCAGTACGGTTGTCTGGTCAGTTCCAATCAGGAGGGGGCAAAGAATTCCAAAAGTCTTCTACGGAGTATGGAGGTCAGAGTAAGGCTGAAGCAGAGGCATGCAGCTTGTCAAAGTAGGGGGCCACCGGTATGAGTTCTGTGGCTGAGCAACAGCCGAGGAGAGCAAAAATAGCACCGGCGAGTCGATAGTTTGCTAATGAACTCGGATTGTGAGACCCAGTGGACACGGCCGACTGGAACCGGTCGGCCTTGGAGAATGCCCCTCCTGGTAAAAATAAACATCGTTTTCCCCCTTACTAGTGGCTTACTTCTAAGCCTCCAAGCCTTCGAGCGTTTTTACTCTTCTGGGAGAAAGGAGACGAGATAGAGCATGTTGCCCCAAACAGTGCTCACTGCAGTGTATGGAAAACGAGGTAGAGAGTGCTCCATACTCCTCCGTACCTGGTGCGGGTTAGCCGAGACTCCACCCCAGTCGCCTCCTGCAGGGATCTGGATGCGTTGGCCTCTGGTTCGTCGCCACCAGTACCTTTCGTGAATCCACCAGTTTATAGGTACGGAGGGCTAAGCTAAGCCTGAGGCCAAGAATGACGAGAGCTATCAGAGAGTACGATATGCACAGGATTAAAGGAGTCAAGACTAGGGGCGAACTCACACCATGACTAGAACGAAAGAGGAAGTATGATGGTTTTGAATTCATTAGTGTAGCTACTCCTATCCACACGGTAATCCATCAGTCCGTCAGATCATGTTAGCTGGAGAAGCTGAGGAGAGGACCGGTCAGGATAGCTTGGAATATGGTGGCAGCCATCGCGGAGTAGGGATCTTGTGTGAGAGAGCCTGAGAGAGACTGTATCCGTATACATAGAAAGCTATCACCATGGGCCATGAGGGTCCTGATCAGTTACTTGGTCCGTCGTAAGAATAAGCTGAGACTTATGATGCTCCCGTAGTCTCTAGTCCCATTCTGCTGATTCCTCTTATGATGAGGAAGAATTTATTTTTATTCCAGGCCACGAAAAAAGTGGGGTACCTGAGGCCAGCAGGGACTCCTACTGGCTCGGGCCCTGCCAGAGCCCCTCTTGGTTGAAATGTGCAGCCATGGAAGCCCAAGCAGAAGGTGAGACATGATCGGTGACGGGGCTGACGCATTGGCCCGGCAGCTAGCAACTGGCAACTCTGGGCGAAAATCCGAGGGGATGCTTTGCGTCGAACCTAGGTTCTAATTGGGCAAATAACAAAACAACAATGGAAAGAATTCGGGGGGGGGGGACAACAAAGACTGCGAGAGAGCATGTGAAGTATTCTCTTGCTAGTAGAAGGCATATAGCAATTAAATTCAGACGAATTAAAGTCATCAATTAGCTCTTCTAGGATGGGCTCTGATCTATTATTATGACTTCTGAGGCAGAGGAGCAACAGGGCGGTGGGCATTTCAATTTCAGGTCGTGTCCGATTCCCCACCCCTCCCTTTCCTCCAGCTTGCCTTCCCCTCTATAAATACAAATTCAGCCTCTCGGCCATTTCGCGCATCTTTCCCTGTTCCTCCTCTCTCCTGCCATCTTTTCTCCTTTCCATCTCCTCCTCCTCATCCTCCTCACCGCCACTCACTCCCACATCAACGAATCCCACGCTCTTACACTCCCCAACTACTTCAATCGCTTGAATCGTTTTTTGTTTATTCAGCCCATCATGTGGTACGTGGCGCCCTCTCCTCCGTCCCTCGTCCACACAACGGGAAAATTGAATTTTGCTCACACTCTGTCTCTCTTTCAGTGGAATCTTCGGCTACATCAACTACCTGGTCGAGCGGGACCGCCAGTTCATCATTGACACTCTGCTCAATGGTATGTCCAAACATCTTGTTTCGCTCGCCCCGGGTGGGGAACCGCTGCTAATCTGAAACAACAATGCTCAGGCCTGTCCAGACTGGAATACCGCGGTTACGATTCGGCCGGTATGGCTGTCGATGGTGACAAGAAGGGTGAGGTACAGGCTTTCAAGGAAGTCGGCAAGGTCGCCAAGCTGCGCGAGCTCATTGCCGAAACCAAGCCCGACATGACCAAGACCTTCGAGTCTCACGCTGGTATTTCTCACACCCGCTGGGCCACCCACGGCACCCCTTCCCGCCAGAACTGCCACCCCCACCGGTAAGTCAAGAACACACCGCTCGGTTTCAATTTCAATCCCTTGGAAATCAGAGATTGCCACAATGAAGGGGCAAACAAGAGACTTTTCGAGCTAATGCGTCTATCCCCTTCACAGATCTGACCCCTCTTGGGAGTTCTCAGTGGTCCACAATGGTATCATCACCAACTACAAGGAATTGAAGGCTCTCTTGGAGGCCAAGGGCTTCCGCTTCGAGACCGAGACCGACACCGAGTGCATTGCCAAGTTGGCCAAGTACTTGTATGACCAGCACCCCGACATTGAGTTCACCGTCCTCGCCAAGGCTGTCATCAAGGAGCTGGAGGGTGCCTTTGGTCTGCTGCTCAAGTCCGTTCACTACCCCCATGAGGTCATTGCTGCCCGTAAGGGTTCCCCCCTGGTCATTGGCGTGCGGACCTCCAAGAAGATGAAGGTGGACTTTGTCGATGTCGAATTCTCAGAGGACGGTGTCCTTCCCGCGGAGCAGGCCTCCCAAAATGTCGCCCTCAAGAAGTCTGCCACCACCCTGTTGGCCCCGCCCGACAAGTCGCTGCTGCACCGTTCCCAGTCGCGCGCCTTCTTGTCCGACGACGGCGTTCCCCAGCCCGCCGAGTTCTTCCTGTCCTCTGACCCCTCGGCCATCGTCGAGCACACCAAGAAGGTTCTTTATCTCGAGGATGACGACATTGCCCACATCCACGACGGCCAGTTGAACATCCACCGTCTCACCAAGGATGACGGTACTTCCAACGTCCGTGCTATCCAGACCATTGAGCTGGAACTCCAGGAGATCATGAAAGGCAAGTTCGACCACTTCATGCAAAAGGAGATTTTCGAGCAGCCCGAGTCCGTCGTCAACACCATGCGTGGTCGCCTGGACGCTGTGAACAAGAAGGTCACCCTGGGTGGTCTTCGCCAATATATCTCCACCATTCGCCGTTGCCGCCGTCTCATTTTCATCGCCTGCGGTACCAGCTACCACTCCTGCATGGCTGTACGGGGTGTGTTCGAGGAGCTTACTGAGATCCCCATTGCCGTGGAGCTGGCCTCCGACTTCTTGGATCGACAGGCCCCCGTCTTCCGTGACGACACCTGTGTGTTTGTTTCTCAGTCTGGTGAGACTGCCGACTCCCTCATGGCTCTCCGCTACTGTCTGGAGCGTGGTGCGTTGACCGTCGGTATTGTCAACGTTGTCGGCTCCTCTATCTCTCTCCTCACCCACTGTGGTGTCCACATCAACGCCGGTCCCGAGATTGGTGTTGCCTCTACCAAGGCCTACACTTCCCAGTTCGTCGCCATGGTCATGTTCGCTCTGTCCCTGAGTGAGGATCGTGCCTCCAAGGCGAAGCGCCGCGAGGAGATCATCGACGGTCTGGGCCTGGTCTCGGACCAGTTCCGTCAGATCCTGAAGCTCAACGAGCCCATCAAGGAGATGTGCGCCAAGTTCTTCAAGAACCAGAAGAGTCTGCTCCTGCTGGGCCGTGGTGCTCAGTTCCCCACTGCTCTTGAGGGTAAGGCTTTACGTTTCTTGCCTTGTGCGAATTGTCTGAGGGTTGCTAATTTTTCTCTGCAGGTGCCCTGAAGATCAAGGAGATCTCGTACCTCCACTGTGAGGCTGTCATGTCCGGTGAACTAAAGCACGGTGTTTTGGCTCTCGTTGACGAGAACCTGCCTATCATCATGATTCTTACCCGTGACAACCTGTTCACCAAGTCTCTGAACGCCTACCAGCAGGGTGAGTTTCAATCTACTCTTGTCGTTATCCCTTGTGCAACTACTAACTCGTCCCCCAGTCATTGCCCGTGGCGGTCGCCCCATTGTTATCTGCAACGAGGATGACCCCGAGTTCTCCGCTGCCCAGACCGAGAAGATTGTCGTTCCCAAGACCGTGGACTGTCTCCAGGGTCTGCTGAACGTCATCCCGCTGCAGCTGATCTCCTACTGGCTGGCTGTTGGCGAAGGTCTCAATGTCGACTTCCCTCGCAACCTGGCCAAGTCTGTCACGGTCGAGTAAATGGGAAGGGGCGTGTTAAAGAAAGTATGCAAGTAGACGACTGCCATGAACTTCTGTTCCTTACCTAGGTACCTTTAGGTTTTAATGCCTGTGTTTTGTTAAGCTTATTTCCCAAGAATGGAATTTTTTATACATTTCTGGCATGTCTTATTTTGTAACTCAGTCACTGCTATCCAGCATATTTCCATGTAGAACACCTACTCCTACGGTTGTCACGTAGCTCTCTCCACACCTGAGCTTATGCCTTTGCCGTATTCGGTGATGACATTCCGCTTGCCCCGCCCCGGGACGACGGTTCTCGCATGCGGGACCCTCCATCGAAGCTTCCGTCCCTCACCCACACCAATTTCCAACCTCTCCAATTGATTCCCTCCTGATCCTATCCTCCAACCTTACACGCCAGCAACCCCCGCAAAAATGACCACCATCAAAGGCCCCGGAGCTGCCCAGACCCTCGACGGTAGGAATCAGAAGCACAATCACACCCCGCGCTGGTCCCCAACCCCCACGACCGGGGACCGGGACCGGGACCTCGGGATGAGGTACCCAGTTTACTCAATGGATATGGACTAATTGCGATTTTACTGGGGGTGGTGTAGGCTCTGGACTCCGCATTGCCATCGTCCACGCGCGCTGGAACACGACCATCATCGATGCCCTAGTCGCCGGCGCGAAGAAGAGCTTGTTCGCTGCCGGCGTGACGGAGGAGAATATCACCGTGCAGACGGTGCCTGGTAGCTACGAGTTGCCTATTGGTGTGCAACGGTATGTGTCCTTTACCCTTTTCCTCCTAGCCTTATTTCCCTCGCAAGGACAAGTGCAGGGCTGGCTGGGGGCAGTGGACTTGAAAAAGCATTCCGCTCGATCCGTACAAAACACCGTGCCCACTAACCAACCCACCCACCCGGGAAACAGCCTCTACGCCGCCTCCCAAGTCCAAGCCAGCAATACGGGCGAAGGCATCAGCGCGACCGACCTCCTCTCCAGCTCCACGGCCGACCTGCAAAAGCACGCCGCCACCGCCGCGCACCCAAAAAAGCCCTTCGATGCGATCATCGCCATCGGCGTGCTGATCAAGGGCGCGACGATGCACTTTGAGTACATTGCCGACGCGGTGAGCCACGGGCTGATGCGGGTGCAGCTGGATAGTGGGGTGCCTGTTATTTTTGGGCTGTTGACTGTTTTGACGGAGGAGCAGGGGTTGGAGAGGGCGGGCCTCGTGGAAGGGAGCAGTATGCATAACCATGGGGAGGATTGGGGGAGTGCGGCTGTTGAGTTGGGGGTTAAGAAGAGGGATTGGAGTGAAGGGAAGATTTTGTAGATTGACCACCCCTCCACGATATGGGTAATAGTCTCGGGTTAGGGAAATTGTCACGGATGTACTCAAGGCAAGGCGATGATACGATGATACGTGCTGGCCAGAAATCACGATATTAAGATTCTTGAAGCTGAGATTCGTTCAGGGATTTGGGGTAAAGGTTCTTGCTGGTGGGGGATCTATTACGATCTCTGGCTCGTTTACTCTTCCATCTGCTCGCCTCCCTTATCCTCCTCCTCCTCATCCTCCAATGCCCGACGCGCGGCCTTTTCGGCTTCTTCCAAGATCTCCTTGGGTACCTCCTCATGCCGGCCCTTGGTAGGACCGTCCAGAGAGCTGATCCAGGACATTTCCAGCTCAAAGTCCTTGTCCTTGCTATCCTCGTGCGCAACGTAGATGATGCGAGCGGCCTCCTTGACACCCTCCATTAGAGACAGTTTCCCCGAGCTGAGATCCAACTTCTCCAATTCCGCCTTGGCCGCCTGCCGTCCCTTGCCAGTGGCAGCACCGTAGTATCCCTAGACTCGTTGTCAGCAATTTCGGAACAGTACTTTCAAGATCTGAGATCTCCCGTAGTCACATACCCAGTACAACCCGCTGGGCTCGATCATGTATAGAGCAGGCCCGCCAACCTTGGCCCCCTCGATCTTTCCACCGGCACCGGACGAGGGTCCCGAGCCAACTTGGCCATCGACCGCCAACTCGGCCTCACTATCCCATCCACCAACGATAGAGGTCACACCGAAGGGTCGTACGCTGGAGTAAAGGGTGTATGCTTGTACGTAGCCGCCGAGACGATTGGCAAGTGCAGAGGTCGGGATGGGACCCTTGTATACGCCCCTCCACGATGAGGCTTCGTCACGAGCGCGGGAAACGAAATGACGACCATCAGGGACAAGACCGGCCGATACCTACAGTCCAGCAAAGAATTAGCTTCGAACACATCCACTTCTCGTAGCGAAGAGCAGGGTAGTAAGCAAAGCCAGCTCCCGGAAGAACTGGCAGAAGGGCGGATGTGGGTGCTCTTACAATGCCGACGTGGCGATCAACAGTCGCGATTCTCTTATTCGCCCCGGGCTTGAGGAGCTTGCTGCTGATGATTTTCTCCACGGCCAAGACGACACCGTCCTTGCATCGAATGCCGATAGCTGTGCCGCCGTTCTCGACTGCCTTTACGGCGTACTCGACCTATGATGGACGGAGTCAGTCAGCGGGATGAAGCTTGTGAAGCAGCCATTGTTGGGGCCCAGTTATTCGGGGGGTGTGAGTGTACCTGGAAATTCCGGCCATCTGGCGAAAAGACCGAGTTGGAAAGATCGTAGCCCGTGCCGATTGATGTCTATCAGCGATATGGTTAGCTTATTATCGATCATGGAGAGGAAGGGGGTCACAATGTTTCGGGTGATGTACCATGGTGAGATGAGTATGTGATGTGAAGGGAAATCTTCCTGGGTCCGGGACGTCAACGGGGTGGGAAGAATGGAGCTGTTTGGTGAGAGCGGACGCGAGATGGAGAGAGCTTCCAGTTCGGGGCCTGAAGCTGCGTCACGGGGGCTGCCTGGGTCACATGACCAGCGACAACAGGCGGAGTGCTGGCAGTATGTATTCAAGCGTCTAGTACGGAGTACTCCGTACTGTAAGTACAAACAGGCAATTTGCCAAGCATAACTTGCAAAGTATAATTTGAAAAGTACTTTTTTTTCCAAAGTACTCAGCCCGAGGAGCTTTATGATTTATCAGTCTCCGACAGGCCATTCTTAGTCTTACATCATACTTCCCCTTTGGGAGCTATTTCTGGAGCATATCTCTCCTGATATCTTGAAAAGAAAAATGAATCTCAAGCTTGCGTTCATTTTACGTCTACTTTCACTTGTACCGAGTACTAGGTGAACTCCCTCTGGATAACTTCCCTGACTAATTATGAGCACGCGGTGCGGCCCAACTCCTGATTTCCTGCTTGGGCATCGCGGGGTCAGGTGGGGGGGGATATTCTTCCTTCTTCACGATTTATTCTTTTCTTCTCGAGATCTATCTTTTCGCTTTGATTATTCTACTTGCTAAACAGTTCTAGATCCCAAGGTTCAACATCCAGCTTTTCGCTAAGACCCAAATCTAGTTGCCCCCTATTCCAGCACTTTGATACCCCAAAGCCAAACCGACATCAACCATCTATACCGTTCATCTTTTGCAGTTGACTCCTCTTTCCATTCCTATCCATTCATTCAAGCACCAGCATTATCACCATGTCATCCTCTATCCTCCACCAGTGCCCATTCTGCGGCCATATCTCCGACATTTCCCTCTCCCTAGCCGCCTTCATCGAGAACCCCCACTGCGCACAGGTAGATATCTACACTTGCATTATTCCTCTTGACCTTCCACGGTCTATAAACAGCACCTGACCAGGTCCATCTGCTCTAGTGCGGCCTCTCCGTCTCCGAAAGCAACACAAAGCTCCAAGACGAATTATCAGCCCTCTTCGAGCGCCAAATGACCATGAACCCAGCCCAACCTCATGCCCAACTCCCTATCTCTCAGAGCCCGTCCCACCCACAGGCTCAGCCTACCAACCCTCCACCCATCTCCTACAGCATCACCCAGCACTACCATCACTCGTCCCACGTAGTTCCTCCCCCCGCCTCTTCAATGCCCCACCACACCCTCCACACCCTCCTCACCCAACACGGCATCGACCCATCCACCCTCTCCCCGTCCCAACTCGAGCTCATCTCCCACGCAGACACAGAGCAACAGCAGCGCCTGATCCAGACGTGGCAGGTCTACGCCGTCCATGGCCAGACCCAGGTCCAGGTGCAAGATACCACAATGGACGGCTCCGACCCAGAGCCGTACATGGTATCCGGCTACGAAGCGGCATCCGCGCCTGCGCCGCTACCACGAGAACCCTCCACCGGCGAACCATACGCTGTTTCGACGGATCCCGTGTACAAGGCGCAGGGTCGGTCGTGGTGGGAGGTTGCGCCTGCGCCATCTGGGGCGGCGGGTCTGGATTTGGATATGGAGTCGCAGTATGGGTTGTTTGAGGAGAGGAGTCGGTATTCGAGGATGCAGGGGTGTGCGGGGGTGCCGCAGACGGCGGAGTGGTTGTGTCCGAATTGAGAGGGGTGTTTATTGTGATGGGCGTTCTACGGGTTTAATGGGGTCTGAAGTTTATGGTGTACTTCTGAGTTTATGAGGGATGTAGACTTGGGCTTGAATTTGTGTATCTCCGCTCAAGGATGTGTTAGTTTATGCAGATGAGAAGATTGTAGGATATCTCACTCATGGGTTTAAACGATGAGATGTCTAGTCTATGCATATGAATAACGCGGATTGGAACCAGTAAAACATACTCAAGCTTCTAGTGTTGTGAAGCTGATACTGTATATTGTGAGGTTCACGCCCAGCCGTCCGTGATATGGTATCGAGTCATCGAACTAGAGAGAGGACTACTTATACATACTCGGCTCTTACGGATATTTCCGCAACCTTCTTCCAAATGCTAGGTTTACTGCTCAGAGAAGATATGTCTGTTTACACAGGCTCTGTATGATATAGACTTGAACCAATGAACATGGCCCTTTCCTTGCAGTGGCAACCAATTGAGATTTTTCAAAAGAAAGATTCAAACTCAAACCAAAAATGTCTATTGCTATAATTTGCCAGGGACATCGCGAGCTAAATAGGAAGAAAGATAATACATAATTGGGAATCATTCCAACCAGCCCAGATGCTGCAGGATCCACCGCAGGTGAGCCAATCAGGAGGGTCCCCAGTCGTAGCAGTGAGGGACATGGAAGGCGACGGGGTTCAAATTTACAGAGAGGACTCCATCTTGTCCAGGACGGCGCGAGTGAACTCGTGGGTGGTAGCCTGACCGCCCATATCGCGAGTGCGGGTCTTGCTGTAGCAGAGGTCAGTAAACTGAAAACCCTTGTAAAAACGACTGAACTGGAGCAAATGGAGGACTTACCCTTCGCCAATCACATCATAGACAGCCTTGGAGATACGGTTGGCGTGGTCATCCAGACCCAGGTGGCGGAGCAGCATGGAACCAGACAGAATCAGAGCGCTGGGGTTGGCCTGGTCCTTGCCCTTGATGTCGAGACCGACGTGACGGCAGCCAGGCTCGAAGACGGCGACGTCACGGCCCATGTTGCAGCCGGGAACGACACCGGGGCCACCGACGAGAGCGGCAGCGATGTTGGAGAGGATACCACCGTACAGATTGGGCATGACCATGACATCGAACTGCTGGGGGCGGGAGACAGCCTGCATGGAGGCGTTGTCGACGATCATGTCGTTGACCTCGAGGGTAGGGTAGTCCTCGGCGACCTTGTGGAAGGTGCTGCGGAAGAGACCGTCGGCCAGCTTCATGATGTTGGCCTTGTGAATGCAAGTGATCTTCTTGCGGTTGTTGGCGAGGGCGAAGCTGAAGGCGAACTTGGCAATGCGCTCGGACTTGGCGCGGGTGATGATCTTGAGAGACTCGACGACACCCTGGACGGACTGGTGCTCCAGGCCGGAGTACTCACCCTCGGTGTTCTCACGGATGATGCACAGGTCGACATTCTTGTGGCGGGTCTCGTAGCCGGGGATGTTCTTGATCAGGGAGATGGAGGCGTAGATGTCCAGCTCCTGACGGAGAGCGACGTTGAAGGACTGGTGGCCCGACCGCTCGACGGGAGTGTGCAGGATACCCTTGAGACCGAGCTTGTTGCGCTTGAGCGAGGCCAGCGACTCGCGGAACAGCTCCTCCGAGTGCTTGTTGCCGGTGTCGACACCGCTGACGTCGACCTGCTCCCACTCGATGGGGACGTTGTCGGCCTTGAAGATGGTCTTGACCGACTCGGCGACCTCAGCACCAATTCCGTCACCTGTCCCAAATCAGTATTCCCACTTCTTTGTTTTCGCGGCGACGACAGGACACTGGCGATTGGGGAAATTTGCGACGAGAGCATACCGGGGATCAGAGTGACCGTGTACTTGCCACCATACTTGGTAGGCTTGAAGATGTCCGACTGCACGGTAGCAAAAGCTAATGGCGAAAGAAAAAAGCTGGGTTAGCCATACCATGCACCAATTGAAGCTGAATCGCGCGATCTCGAAGGGTCGATGGGCGTACTTCTCGCAGGAATGGAGCGACCGACGGAGGGAGCCACGGAGGCGCTGCGAAGCAGAGACTGAACTCGGTTAGCCAAGGCGATGCGACCACGAGGAGAGCAGGACGGCGATTGGACGCGTACCCGGGCAGGCTGGGCCGTGCGAGAGAACATCTTCGGCGGATGAGATTAATTCTTTGACACGGAAGAGGGGAGAAAGCAAGGATGGACGAGTCCAAAAAAACGGGGGGAGAAGATTGCGAGGGGAGGTGGTGGAAACTGGAAAAAGAAGCCCAAACCCAAAACGAGACTAAGCTGGAAAAACGGAAAAAACGGACGGATGGGCTCGGCATCGGCCTGCTGGCAAGTGGGCACTCTCACTACGGAGGCGTATGTACCGCCGTACTGTATTTAGTACGGAGTACTACTTGGCCGATCTTATCGCCTGAGTCAGTCTAGTCCCAATCCAGAGTTCAAGAGAATGAAGTTCAAACAAAGAAGTTCAGTCACCTGTGGACTTCTATTCAACCCCTTTTCCGGCCATCGATCTCCCTTCATCCCCCACAATTGGCTTTGTGGCGTCCCTTATTCAACTACACTTTAGGAAAGAAGTGGGAGCCTCGACGACATGGGAAGAACAGGCAAACAAAGAGATGGTGCTATCACGGCCATCCTCCATCACCACCTGATTGGCCCTCTCCCCAACTATGTCCTCTCCATCCCAACTACTCCGTACACTATCAACTTTTCGCCTACAACCTAACCTGCCTCCCCGATCAGAATCTAGGCATGGCATTTGCAGGGCGTGACAGCTCTTTTCCGCAGTCCTGACTCAGGAACAAAGACCGTCAAACCGAAGTGGCGGCGTCGAAGTCTGGTTGCTGTTGAGACTCGGAAGCCTGATTTCCTAATCGGGGTTTGAATAGCATCACCTCCTTCTTTCATCAAGACATCAACCTAACAGGCGAAGACCGGCGAAATCGATGAAGGCAGAACATCCTCTTCTCCCAAGAAGAGATATAAAACCCCTCCTCCGTCGCCATGTCTGCTCCATCTTCACGATCATCATCCATCGATCTTCGTCTGCAATTTTCAATTCACAGAAAACCCCCCATTCCAACTCAACCAATTCCTTCTTCTTCTCCAAACACTCTCTTTTCCAATCCAACCCTTCACCATGAAGTTCCTCAACATCGCCCTTGCCCTCATGGCCGCCACCGCCGTCCAGGCTGCTCCGAGCCGTTCCCCCCAGAAGTGGTGCGGCCACCCCGGCCAGGGCTGTGCCAAGCGCTCCGCTGAGCCCGAGCCCGTTCCAGAGCCCATTGCTGCTCCCGTTGCTGAGCCTGTTGCTCAGAGCTGGTGCGCTCACCCTGGCCAGGGCTGCGCCAAGCGCTCCGCTGAGCCCGAGCCCGTTCCGGAGCCCATTGCTGCTCCCGTTGCTGAGCCTGTTGCTCAGAGCTGGTGCGCTCACCCGGGTCAGGGCTGCTACATGATGAAGCGCACTGCCGACTTCACCACCGAGGTCAAGCGCTCCGCCGATGCCCTCGCCGAGGCCATGGCTGAGGCCCACCCCGCCGCTCTCCAGAAGTGGTGTGCTCACCCCGGTCAGGGCTGCGTCAAGGTTAAGCGCACTGCCGAGGCCGTTGAGGAGGTTAAGCGCACTGCTGAAGCCCTCGCTGAGGCCATGGCTGCCATGGATGCTGAGGAGTAAGGTGAGCATCACGGTTTCTCTCCAATGGTTCATGATTGCAGTTCGCTGATCCGAGGTCTACAGTGACCCATGTCCTTGGACACTCTCAAGATCGCCTCGTCATGGCATTTGTTGATACCAATACTTTTTTTTCGACTCGTCAACACCACTGGAGGAATTCTGAGTGAGGATCGGATTTCATTTAACCTGTCTATGGCGAACACTCCTTTGTCAATTGGCCATAAAGACTTGAGATGTCTGCTTGCTTTCGAAAATCAAAACCCCAAGAACCAATTACAACCGGTGGCTGGTCTACAATGAACAAATGCATTACCCTTAGCTTATTCCCACAACTTTTCTCTCACAAGTCCTTACCTCCACGCTGAGTTGTAGTTCTGTTTGCTTATAACTGAAGTATTCCATCGCCATTAGCCTCTGCAGTATCAGAAGGATGATCAGTCGTGTATCCCTCCAAACGCAGGAGCATGATCACTTTCGCTGGTAGTGTAAAGAGAAGCCCACGGCGATCCTTGGCTTCCCTCTTGGAATGACAATCTTGGAGACTTTGACCCAACAATGATCTCTATTGCTGACGCAACAAGGCCATGCACCAGTCTCCGAATCTCTGACGGCTAATCTGGATGTTCCACGTGAATCTTGTGGGAATATCAATGCATCTGAATCACGATTCTGCTCTGAATCTATGCCGCAGCTCTGGAGCGCAGAGTGTCTCCGATCTTCCCGGCGGGTTATTGCCATTCCTCTCATCAGTAAGATGATCCACGAAGAGAGGGATTCATACGCTAAAATGAGGGCATGGGCGATATTTCAAGGCTGACGCCCGCGATGCGCGCTTCTTTCAAAGATTTGTAGATCGACACTTCCGCAAAGAGATGACTGGCCACTCAACAGCCATCTGCTGTGCGGAATGGAAGGTTCGGAGAACATTTGAAACCGTCTGGGTTTGTAAAGCTGTTGGGTCTCTAGTATTCCATATAGTCAAAGTGTCCACTTTTCTTGGAATACTAGGTGGATTAAGGTAAACTGTGACAAAAAACGATGAAGGAGTATGGAGCTTTCCCCGAGTGCAAACCATAAATTGGGGGGGGGGGGTAGGGGGCCACTGGATGCAAAAAAGATCTCCGCATGGGGGAATCGAACCCCCGGCTTCTGTGTGCCAATCTTTTGGAATGAAAGACAAATATGTTAACCACTACACTAATGCGGATGTCTTATGGAAAGTCGACGGATAAATGGCAATATGATCATACTAGGTAGTCAACTCATCGACCACAGACGGTGTGGATCTATTTTAAGCCGGTGGTACCTTCCCAAGTTCTCAGGCAGTGAGTTTCCACAAAGTGCGTTTGCCATAAGACAGAAACTCCGAAATCCAGTAAAAAGATCGTTCAGTGTGGAAAATATAAACAAACAGGAAAAAGGAAAAAAAACTACCCACCCATGATGATCACGAACAAAAAAGGACTCCGCATAGGGGAATCGAACCCCTGGCTTCTGTGAACTTCTCAGACGTAGAGACTGAAAGACAAACGAGTTGACCACTACTCCAATGCGGACTAGTATGAATAAGCGAGGCCAAATTTACTACATAGACCATCGCTTGCAAATCCCGGAAGGGAGCCCATGCTTAACTCGAACCCTAAGTATGGAGCTTCGTGGTTTACCGACTCGCTCAGTATAGCCAACTTAACATAGGTACCGTTATTCGTTTCTCTGATTCTATACTAACAGTATCTAAGGCTTGAACCGATTCATTCAAACAGTGTTACTTTCGGATTGTATGCTATTTTCCCTTCGCCTCCTCTCATGCTAGGTATCCGAGCCTTGGCAACCACCAAGGTGGGCGAGGATATACTTCTGCACTCTCCACAAGCTTTGTATCCTCTACCTACGCATTCCCACCAGAAAACCTATCGCTCAAGTGCTGCCTTTGGATGTTGAATATGTCGGACGACGCCCTCAGTCATGACATCTTTAAAAAAGCTTGCAATCATATCCTCCATCGCCAACTAGCACCAGCTGGCACTGGTATCTGTCCTAGATTGTACCAGGCGAAGCTTGTGTAGGAGGACATCCATCTGGCATAAATTTCATTTCCACAAGTCCAAACGAAGAGAGCTACCTATCTCCCCATATTTCATTATTTCCACCTCTTCTTGTTCCTGTACCCAACTGGCTGTTCGTCGAAGAGGATCGTCGCGAGTATCAGCCCCGAGAGCGAATTGTGAGACGAAGTGAGACAAGTAAATATAGCAACGGCAAGCCTTTCGTGTACTCTCTATTTGACCTCTCGATCCCGGGAGACATGTCCCAGAGGGAGAGAAGGATAAGTGCAAGGCGAAGTTGCTGAACTGAGCCAAGCCCACTGGTACTTCAAACTGTATCCGGATGCATGACTTTCCCGTGTTGCTCATAGACTTGGCCTGGACGTTCGGGCGTAGGACCATTACAAGCCCACTGACCCGAGAATACTGCCCAGGGATTTTATTGATTATTGTAGACCCATAAGATTGTATTTCTAAGAAATCCTGGAGATTAAAATGACGCAGTGCTGGATTGCACCAGCACGGAAACTTTTCAGCGGACAAGAGACGAGCAGGAGTCGTAGCTTCCGGCAGGGTGGCCACCTTTTGGCCAAAGGCAGTGTAGGTCCATTGCCTGGAAAATTGCCCTGGAAGGTCACACTCTGGACCGAGCGTATGCTCCATTGAGTGGGATGAACGCTCCAACGCACGACGGTCTCTCGTCTCATTGCCCACAGATGAGGGTATCGTTCTCGGCTGAAAGGGAAAGGGTATCATGGGGCGTTTTGAGTATAGCATATGGCATATGCAGAAAGGCACAGCCAGGGAGGTGATCGAGGTGACCACCCAGAAAGGAAGAGAGAGGAAAAAGAAGGTTGCCCAGGGGCAGAACAACACCAGCGGATGAGATCAGAAAGCAATCCGTCTCTTCCGACCCGTATACTTCGAATTCGCCTTAACAACCTTCCCCTTCCTCTGCATCTGCTCCTTCTTCTTCATAATCCACGCCTTATCCCCCTTCCTGGGCGGATGTCTCGCCCCATTCACCTCCATCGCCTTCCTCCTCGCATCCAACACATCCACATCATCCATCCCATTGACCACACCCGTAATATCCCCCGTCAACCCACCACCCCCAACCGTCAAAACAAGATAAAGCTTCGCGTTCTTCGTGCCCGGATCATCCTCAAGCATACCGGCCCCAAAACCCGCTTTGATAGCCGCCCCGCTAATCATACTCCGCTGAATATCATTCTTCGGATAAAACTGACACACAGCCCGCCCACCACGCCGCAGACTCGCATACAGACCCTCAAAAAACCGCTTCAGCCGGCCCTCGGGACTGACATCGCTCGTCTCCGCATTGCACAGCCACTGGATCGCGCTGATGCTGATGGCGGCGTCGAAGGTGCCGGGCCGGAAGGGCACGCCTTGGCCAATATCCGCGAGGAAGAGGTCGCCTTCAACCTCGCGCTGGAGGGCGACGTCTAGCATGCTGGGGGCGATGTCCATGCCGACCCAGGTGTGGGGGCCGCCGTCTTCGGGAGAGACTTCGGAGAGCATCTCGCCCGAGAGACCGGAGCCGCAGCCGACGTCGAGGATAAGGGAGGGGGATTTTAGGTCCAGGAGTTCGAGGGCGCGCTGGGTCATGTCCGCTTGGATATTGCGGATACGCGACGAGGTTGTATACTTGCGGGACTCATTGTCGTTGTAGAAGAGATCGGGCGGGCTGTGTGAGTATGTTGGTCAGACAGAGGACTCTTTCCAGTATACCAGGGTAGTATCGACGTACAGGATATCCTCGGGGCGCGACATGGTGGGCTGTGGTGGACAATTTGAAAATGAATTGTCCCAAGAATTCGAGATAAGAAAATGAATGCGGCCGACAGAGACTAATTAATTTTTTGGAAGCGGGGTGGACACCTGAGGGATCAGGCATCGGCGCCGGGAACGTCATGGGCGGGTTTCCGACACCTTTCGCTTTCCTGTCCAGCTGGTCTGCTTCACAACTACCACAACAGCTCTTCCACAGTCCTACCGTTCAATATGTGGATATTACCCTTAGTAGGATACTCAGGAGTGATTGTTGGCTTTGCCTTCCTCACCTTGGCCATTGGTAAGTTATCCCACGAGCTGAGCCCACCGCTCAGGCACGAGGTCATGCAAGCCGAAGCTAAACTAACATCCCCTCCCAGCATCGGGCCTGTACTACCTCTCCGAGCTCGTAGAGGAACATACAGTTCTCGCCCGCCGACTCCTAAGCCGCCTCATATACAGCATCATCATCATCCAAGTTCTCCTCGTCCTATTCGATCGCTTCCCCATCTTGCTCTCCCTCCTCAGCATCTTCTCCCACCTCGTCTACGCCAGCAACCTGCGTCGCTTCCCGATTGTTAAACTCACCGATCCACTCTTCATTCTATCATGTATATTGGTTCTTCTCAACCACTGGCTATGGTTCCGCCATTTCTCGAAGCCACTGCCCCCATCCCGGCGCAACGAGGGTAACTGGCGCCAGCCGTACCAGGTTGACTACGAGGATATGCCATCGTTCTCTGAGGTGGCTTCCTACTTCGGGCTGTGTGTTTGGCTGGTCCCCTTTGCGCTGTTTGTCAGTCTGAGCGCGGGCGAGAACGTCCTGCCTAGCATGGGCTCTGAATATGCCACAGGCGAGCATAACCCGTCCGGGCTCGGCCATAGCCGCGGTCCGTCCGACGGCAAGGCGAAGAACAAGGGCATGGCAAAGGCTTTGGTGGACAATGTGCGGGAGTGGGGTCGGGAGACCGGCGAGCTGATGGGTTTCTGGCGGGGCGAGCGCACGAGGCGGTTTTGAGACGCTCTGGGTTGAGTGCATGAACGACACATTTTTTACGGTATATAACGAAATGAAGTTAGATTAGGGATGTGATTGGGCAATTTGGGAGTAAATTATGATCAAAAGACGTGTACTATATCAAAAAATATGACGCACGATCACGCTGTGTAGCTGAAGGAACATCGAATCAAGCCGCTGAAGTCAATTCAACGGACAAAGTGATGTGAGAGCCGTCTCGAAAAGAAGGAGAATAGGAACGAAAAACCAAAGGCAAAGGTTGAAAGAATATAAGAAGAAAGAAGGGGTATAACGGTAGATCAATACAACGACAGATCACACACAAAGAAAAGAAAGAGAAAGAGAGGTCGTCAACGGAGTAAAAGAAAAATTTCGAGGCTCGTAAAACAAAGCCTCGAATACTGCAGCCTCGTCCTAATTACCATTATCATTAAACATTCCCTCGCGACTCTGCTGGCGCCAAGTGGGTAGTAAGTCGTCATTCCTCGTGCAATTCATGATCTGTGAGAGGCGTGTAGAGTGTTCCGAGTCTGGAGCATCGTTGCAAGGTAAAATGATGGTAGGGGCGTTCCTCTGGGTGAATCATTTGTTGCCCTGAAATTGGGCAAAGTCTTCAGGGGCTGAGTAAAGAATTAGCGAGTGGGAATCGAAGGTGAGAGCGGTTATCACATACTGCTCTCCATGAAAAGCATAGAGCTTTCCCGCCTCTTTGACTTGGCTGAGCGGGTATCCTCCAAGTTCGGGTTCAACATCCCGTTCAATGAGTGATATTGACTCGGAGCTCCTGGGTACTGGTTGTAGGCCTCATTCCGGTAGCCCGCTTGTTCGTAAGAAGGCTGCATGGGGATGAAGCCCGTTTCGTGTGGAGCACGAGAAGTATCGGCATGACCACTTGAGGCATCTCCAGGGCCACGGAAGGATGTTTGATTATACGAAGGGGTCGGTATATCCGAGAACATTTGGTGGCGGGGCGAGCGAACATCATCCGGGGACAGGCTGTTTTCCACAGTCAGCTCCACGGCCGGGGAATTCGAGCCTGCATCGCCAAAGATGCTGTCAAAGTCGGTGAGGAACATCGAGAATACTGGCGCTGGAATGTTGAGAGTGGGAGCAAAGACGATGCCCACGTTTCGGACAGTCATCTTGTTCACGTCTGAATTGTTGACAATCTCAATCAAGAACAGCGATAGTGCTCGCAGCAGTGAGAGATTCGGCTTTGGCAATCGGTGAACCAGAGCGTTGAAAGCAAGGACCTTCTTTTGCTTGTCGTCAAGTTCTGTCGAGATATTATTAATTAGCTTTTGTAGATAGAGACAACACAGCGGAATCCATACCAAGAACACGGAGGAAATCCAAATGAAGCTCCCGAGTCAAAACTGTTGTCGGGAGTTCGCGCAAGTATTGCTTGAAGAGGGATGCGACAGCATGGACATCATAATATTGATCTCCCGTCAGGAAATCAACATCACCTTCATTGTTGAACCGCTCTTTCAGAGCCTTGATCACAACATTTGAGCCACTCAAACGGAAGATGCCTTCTTCCAAGGCAGCATCCTTAGCATGAAGGTATTCAATGCAGCGATAGACAACAGCAGGAAGATCAGCCTCAACGCCAATAGGACCGCAATCCTGAACAGCTTCTGCCAAAGGAATTCCAAATACAGGCTTGACATTCTCCCTTCGCTCGACCGGCGCGGTAGATGGCTCATTGGCCTGCGCAGCCAAGTCAAAGGACGATCTTGTGCGGAAGCCCCAAATGCTGCGCTTCTTCTCCTTGACTGACGTGGTCGTCGTCGTCGCTTTGTTACCCCATGCTCCGACATCCTGGATGACCGTACCGTTGGTGGGCGCCGAGATCTTTGGGGATTGCAAATTTGGGTCAGCGGGAGCCTGGTTCGAGTCTCGGAAATCGGTGGACAGCGCAGCGGGAATGCGTGGGGATCGAGGAGCCTGCTCGAGAGAACCTCCAATGATTGGAGGCTCCGCTGCAACAGTGTCATCGAAGCTAAACCCTTGCACAGCGCCTCCTCCTTCTTGGTCGGGACTATCCACACCACGGCCTGTTCGCTTGCCTCCATTACTTGATCCCTTAGCCTTGGGCCCAGCACCAGAGGAAGACTTTGATTGGGCCTGCTTTGATGATGCATTCCCGCGGCTCTCAGGGTCAGACGAAGGCGGTTCGACGTATTCCATCAGCGCATCCACCCATTGATCACGCTCCTCGTCACTTTCAGCGCAGAGCACATGGCGCACAAGAGCCGATGAGTCTTTCTTCTTTGGCTCCAGGATAAGGAATGCATGGCGATATTGGTTGTCAGAGTCCTCTTCAGCTGCCGGAGGCGAATTGTTCTGGCCATTGGAATTCTGGGACTGCTTGCCAATTTGCGCATGGAGAAGTTTGACAGTTCCCATGTGAGGCCCACCAGGAGACTCATAGTACTTCAACTCAGGCCCTTGCAGCACAAAGTAGCGGGCCTTCCAGCCGCCGAAATTCTTGCCTCGCTTGGTCAAATACCCCTCCTTCCGAGGTTTGCCGTCCGGTCCTCGGGGCATGTCTGGTTTCGTCTGGCCAGGGCCCTTGATAAGGCTCGTCTCATCGTCACGAGGCTCGATGGCATCGTTGGTGAGGAACTGGCAAATGACCAGCGCCGCCCGTTCATCCATAGGTGTATCCAGAAGGCCGTCAAAGTAGGTATTCAGTGCGGCGCGGCGCGCATCCACCTTGGCCGGAGAATGGCCGCTGAAGATACTGCGATCAGGCAATCTGCCAGAAAAGGTGGCCAATTGCCGGACCTGCTGATCCAAGAGAGGTAGAGACGCAATGACTTTTTCCACGCGCCAAAGCTCCCTCATATCAGATCTAGAGATGACGCTCAAGGTGAACACGGGTTCCTCGTCCAGTGGCTTGGACGCCATATAACTATTTCTCGAGGGCCGCAGGCGCGAGGAGGACACGCGAACCTGAACAAGCGGAAGGGCATTCGGGGGAAGGAGAAGGCCAGGATATTCATCAGAGACCAGACCTTGATAGATAGCAGTATCGGGGAAATGTGGAGATCTTGGGCTGTCAATCTTGACCGTGGGGTCGATCGAGGGAATTGAAGGCCCCGGCCTTCCAGTCATTTGAGCGTCCGTACTTGGGAAGCCGGTAGGATAGTTCACCCCTCTCGGAGATAGAGGGACTTTCCCGAGGTTGTAGCCTGCCTGCGTAGCGAAATCTCGGGGCATCCGCGGAAGAGGGGATCCAATGGGTCGATCTTCAGGCCGTGGGCTCAACGGCAGACCGGGGCTTTTGGGCATAGAAGCCATAGAGCGGCCATTTGAGGTCGCTGGGTTGGGTCGAGAGTTCAACACCGATCCCAGGGACCCAGTCGCACCGACATTCGGTGGTGATCTCGTCACTAGCTCACGAGGAGCCAATGCTGGAATACCACTGGCAGAGGCGCCATCCTGTGAGCCGTGCGTTGACTCGAACTTGGTTGCGCCCACGGAACCATGCGCGCCCATCTCCTTCTGCTGCGCAATCTCGCGGTCTCGGTCATCATCTTCGCGCGTCTTTCTCCTTCCGCGGTCCGAGCTCGAGATTTCGTCCACATCCTGAACATCGCCATAGTCGGAGTCTGAATCAGCGTCTACTATCTCCTCGCGGGGAGGGCCGCCTTGTCGGAGGTTCAGCGGTGCAGGGGGTGGCTTGCGAATCGGATGTGGGAGCTTCTGCGAGTCGGATCCGATGGGTGATGAAAGACTGCCGGCTGAGCGAGGGCTTGCCTCGGTTCCTCCACGAGGCAACCCTCATTTCAGATAACAGATATAAATTAGTTAACTTGTCTGTAATACTATTGTAGAATTTACAGATTAATATACCTAAT
>JAXQJV010000331.1:0-22637 GCA_037042255.1 Penicillium sp. PG106-07D
GAGAACATGCCAAAGATCACCATTGAACAGTTCGTTGAACAAGAGAGAGAGGCCCTGGACAGAGACAACCTGACTCCCTAATACTGTGGCGTCTATGTGTCTCTCCGGTCCCTCCACCCAGTCGACGAATATTTGAAAGCATGGCCCGGTGATATAGGCTAATAGCGAAATACCGCACACGCCCCTGACCTCGGTCAATGCTACATCTTGCGGCCAATACTAGACTGCAACTGCGAAACCTATATCACGACCCCGCCGGTGCCTATCAAATGGTCAATGGGATGATAACCGGCCGATGACGAGTGTGAATATGCATCACAAGGACCATCCGCGCAGATTATCAGGAGTTATTACCGGTGTATTCAGCCTATGCTTATGGGTTGTGACTGGCGTGGTCTCGCGTCCTTTAGATGTAATGGCCTGGATTGCAAGAACTGGTCGGGATCGTCTGTGCTAGGTAGAAGGCGAATTCTCCGCTCACGAGCGACCGCTATCTATAAAAACAACTACAATTTGAATGGCAAAACTGGAATTTCCTTTAAATTCTCTTCTTGCTCTATCCCCAGTTCCCTTGGATCGTGCGACTTCGAGTCTGTCGGTATTGCTTTTCAGCACGCTTAGGATCTCGATCCTGGTAACGCTCCCCAGATTAGAGAGCTTCCAATCTTTAGAACAATATTGAACGATCATGCCTTCCAGGTGGTGAGCGGATCTAAGTAACGGAAATTGTCACCAACATCCCACCCGATCAGACAGATGTCACTCCGATGTTGCCCTTATGACGCGCGGCGGCGCGGCTTTAACCGGTGTGACGCTTCGGTAACACCCAGGACATCTTCAACCCTGCGTTAGTAGGTAAGTTTGATTTCTGGGTGGTGGATCTATAGAGCTGTTGCGTGTACTTGTCTGGCAATGTGTTAGCGATCTGACGCGGGTCACCCGCGGTCTTAGACTCTTTCCATTTTGTCTCTAATTAAGCGTGAATTCCTTTTAGAGAAGATATTAAACCGGTACTGCTAAAGCAACACTTGCCTTACGAACCAATTCAAACGGCATGCAGAGGAGAATCATTTGTATAAGATTGCGGTTATATATTACGAGGAAATTCTATAAGTATAACTTTTAGTATGATACTACCGGACCTAGCCGATATAATAGAAATTTCTGGAGAGAACATGTTCTCACTAGTTCAAGATCGTCCTGGATAGTCTATCTAAGGTTTCTTGACCTTTCTCGTCTAGATTTGGGTACTGTCTTAGATTACACACATCCGTCCAGAATGACTGCGTATTTTCGTGCGCCTCGCTATGTACGTCTAAGCGCTCCAGGAGCAACCTTTTCCATTCGATATCTATGTCTGTAAATCCAAAAGAGGCCGAGACGTACTTATACTAAATAGGAAAGAAGGTAGCGTATGCCCAGTCAAGTATACTGACAACTTTTCCGTCTTGGACCATGATGTTTCCCAAATTGAGATCGCAATGAGTAAGCACATAAGGTTCGCAATTCGGTAGGTGCTTCTTCAAGTTCTCCAACACTTGTTCAGGGAGGTGGCGAAGGTTAAGATCCAGAGCATCCCAGAGCTCTTGGTCAGAGTGAAGCGGCCCACGGGGCTCAAGATCGAACAATAATAAGCCTGGATAGCATGGGCTTTGATCGACGCACTCAATAGATGTTGACGTGACGGATCGAAGCTTCTTTCGCACTTCCACAACTTGGTCTAACCTTGGCAAATACCTAGCCAGGCCCGTATCTATATTCCCCAACATGGAGACGAAGTTCAGAGAGAGGGTTCCATGTGGCCACGGACCAAATAAGCGGGCGGGGGCCATGCGGATGAGCGAACGGGTGAGACCGCTTGATGTACAGTAACGAGTCTACAGTACCGAGTCTACTGACGGGCGATCATGTAGGTACCCAGTCCAAAGGTCAATGATCATCTCTACTTCGTTCAGCTCCCCAAAGAACTAGAATCAATGATGACAATTATACTCCTGTAACTTCGAGCAATCAAATCAGTACAAGAGTTCCTTGTCGGCGTATGTCTGTATCCTAACGGGTAACTCCCATACCTACATCACCCCAATGTGTGGACAGGTCCAAAGATACAGTCTTTTAGTTTCCGCCCCCATCCTCTCTTCAGCTCTCGAGGACCAATTGAGCTTGCCTGAACCACAATCGAGCTAGTCTTCTAGTGCTCCGCCACCTTCATGCATCCTTTGTTAGCCCAAAGTCGACCACACCACACCACACCGAAAATACATTTCTTCCCCGCCAAAACCCATCCTTTCATTCACCTCCCCACATACAACTGGTGCGACGGCCTCCCAATGCTGGAAAATGAGTGACCACACCAGGCCATTTCGCCACTCCAATGGCTCCGAGCGGACTTGTCAGAACTGTGCTCGAGCAAAGATCCGATGCATTCGCTCCTCCACCACAGGGACCTGCGACCGGTTTGCGCCTGATGACCTTCCTCCTGTGACATCCAGAAAATTCTAACCCTGAATAGCTGCGACCGCTTGGGGAAAGCCTGCCATTTCCGACAAGGGCGAAGGACGACCGCAGTTCCAAGCCCTAGTGACAGTAAGGATAGAAGAATTGATTTACTGGAAGCAAAGTTGGACCGACTCCTCGCACGTTCAAGCAGTGCAACGGTGTCAGAAGCGAGCATCGACGAGAAAAGTCCTGCCATTGCGCCAATACATCCCGAAGATGTGATCGACAAGGGACACTTGACAATCGATGCGGCAAACCGGCTGCTGCACGAGTACCGAACCACCCTAATGCCGTACTGCCCGTTCGTGATCATCCCGCCGCAAGCGACCGCCGCAACCCTGCGCAAGGAGAAGCCATTTCTACTTCTCACTATCCTGACAGCGGCATTATATGATAATATGCCCCTCCAACGAACACTAGAGCTTGAGGTCAAGCGGGCGATCAGCCACTCTATGATCTTTGACGGGTCTGTTACATTCGAGATGCTCCAGGGTCTTCTGGTTCATCTGGCGTGGTAAGGACTCACTCTCTTGGTACCTCCTTCTACCGAGTACATGATCGCTCATGAAGAGATAGGTGCCAGTATCACTCAAGGCAAAGGCGGTTTTCCCAGTATCTGCATCTTGGGATTAGCATTATCACCGATCTACAGCTTGACCGGGCCCCAGAAGAGCGATTCTGGAGGACTAGAGTCAATTTTGATGGCGCAGCCGACCAGAATTCCATCTCGTGGGGTAGGGAAGAGAGACGAACTGTTATAGGTTTCTTCTGGTTCTCATCAGGGTAAGGTAGAGTGACGACCCGATGGCGGGTTGGGTCAAGCTAACCTCTTCTCTAGTATTTCGCAGATTTTGCAAAAACGTTCCTCTTTCTCGTATATACCGTATCTAGAAGCATCGTGCGAACTCTTAGCATCGGACGCCAAATACGACTCAGACCGGCTTTTGCTACACATTGTCCACCTTCAACGTCTGTCTGAAAAGATCGCCTTGATATCCTCCCAACATGCCCCAGAGGTCCATCTCACAAACACACTCGAATATAATTATCGCGAGCTTCGATCAGAGTTGGACTTGTACCGGGCTCAGCTTCCATTCATGCTCACGGAGAACCGTAGGTGACAGCACAGCCACGGACAGAACGATATTCCCCCCAGAGAACACGCCGCTAAAATTACGCTCTAGATATCCTGTTTATGCAGTTCCATACGGTGGAACTTTATCTATGCCAAGTCATCCTGTTCGACTACAAGCCCAGCGCCCAGCATCCACGGCATGATTCCCCCTTCCAAATTGAAGCCCTACGCATGGGTCTTACTGCAGCGCGAACGCTGCTGGAATTCTATATCTCTCTGCCCCTTCGTCGTGAAGTTGCCTTCAACAACGCAGGATGGATTCAGCTCGGCTTCGCCGTTACACTAGCCTGCAAGCTTGTGGTCGCGGCGTCCGAGCCGTCGATCCATCCTCACACTGTCGATTTGACCCGTGCGTTGAACCTCTCCAACCTTTTGAGTCGATGCGTCCTGCGCATTCAGGCACTCGTTACATCCCAGCTAGATGCGCGAGGTGACAGGGATTTATTTTACCACTACGAAAAACGGCTCAAGCGAGCGCAATGGTGGTTTGAAAGTCGAACTCTGTCGGGATCGCAGCAGACGGAGTCCTTTGGGGTCGCTATAGAGGCTGCGTCGACTACGGACATTTTGCAAATGCCGTCGGAGGAAGGACTACAAGGCTATCCTGCGGTTTCTGCCGACGACTTTGATTTTCAATGGCCAGGGCTGTTTCCCAGTCCCGGTTTCGATGACTTATTTGCAGGTTGGATGGCGCCAGGACCCGCAACGTTTGAGTAGATTTCTTTGCAGAAGAATTAGGGAATTTATACAATTCTAGAATGAATAGCACAAACTGTATCATCTATACGAACGGTTCCGGTGTTCCACAAACATGTCGATCCAATGGCATCTTCGGCTCACGACGGACGCCAAAAACGACGAGTGCCATGATAGTCAACGACATAGCCGCTCCACACCAGCCGATCCAATTACCGAATATATGTAATGACACCGCGACATCATCACCATGCGGCGCCTGGGATTCGAACCGTGAGAAGAACGCTTCCTGGCTTCCACTAGCCAAGAGTGCTGATGGCAAGATGGCGGGCGTTGTCTGCGCACCACCAATAGATCGGAGCCATGCGGCGAGAATGCGGCTCACGAGGACAGAGCCAAGATTGAAAAAGGCCATAGAATACGCAGGAATGACAGACCAGTGGTGATCGTGGGCTGTCAAGGCGAGTTTGATGAAGAAAGGGTGCCCTGGTGTACTGACCATCAACTCGGTGCCGACACCATACGGCCAGCTCTGGGGCAACAGAGCCTGAGCCTGGGCCTGAGTCTGTTTCTTCTCTCTTCCTAGCTGCAGAAGCGGCTCTAGAGACTGGCAGCAGCCTAATTGCGGGTCGAGAAACACGCCGCCGTAGTGCCAAAGAATAAAGTAGCGAAAGGCGTCGACGCGCTGCACCGGTAGAAGGTGGTCCGTATAGGTGGGTAGATACCAGGGGAAGTGCGTGCCGATGAATTCATGTGCGGTCTCGTCAGTCCACAGGTATTGCCGGTAGCCAGGGTTCTGGTCACGACAGGAGGCCGTTGCGTTCGTCCAATCCTCCGGCATCTCTGACCTGCGGTTTCGCCACATTCGATGAATGATCCTGGGGATACCCTCGACAGAGCCGTTCAATATCGCCGTCTCATCACTAGCGGATGGCGGGGCCCATTGAATGGGCTCGATCTGTGCTGTTGGAAGTCCAACTGTCCAGTCCGTACCCTGAACCAGGTCCTCAGTGGCGACGAGGTTGGCATGTAACAGCAGTCTGAATTGCAGGAAAGAAGCGAGCCATGATAGGCACGCGATGACGAGATAGACGGCGAGGCAGGAGAACAGAGGTCCTTGACGGGCATAAGTTACGATGGCCTCTACTCTGGGGGATAATGACAGAGTTGGGAGCCACTTCAAGATCTTGCTGTGAGCACAACGGTGAACCTGCTCCAATTTTCGACTTGAGAGTCTCATGCTTGATAGTCCAAGACAGTCAGAGAGCTCGAAGAGAGACGGAGACGCCTTGAGCCCGCAGGACACAGTCAGAAGGGGACGGAAAGGAAAAGACGAACTGTGCAAAGAGGATTCAACGAAAGAATCGGAATTTAGTTGGAGTCCTTTGCATTTCCGCCCCCACGAGATACGGCCATCTTCGCCAAGACACGGCGGTTGCATGGTGTGCGTGTGAAACAATTCCACTGACCAGGGTTGACAATGAACCTGACCAACAGCATGGCGCAACGCAGGCGTCTAGGCATCTTAGGGCCTGTAGTCTGTCGCAACTATCGGGGGGCCTAATGCATCCGTGGCTGTGTTCCGTGTCCGTGTCCGTGAGGTTCTATGAGATTTCAGGTCGATTTAGCTACAAGATCATCATGTCCATGTCCTTGTCCGTGTCCGTATCCGATGTCCGACTCGGGCCAGCCAGAACGCGCGGTGGGATCTCTTGGCAATCGTACCTAAGAGATCCACTCGGCCAAGCCTTGATGCAGCTTGTGTTTGAGTCACGTCCAAACCCATATCTACGTACCAGTACGGTCCATACTCAGCCTCGTTACGACGGGGGTCGACCCTGGTTGCTGCATGGGTCCCGCCGGCATTCCCACACGGACAAGGACTCCAGACTGCGAATCCTGTTTGGCAATGAGACCTTTGAGATGGAGCTTGTCCGTTCTAATTATGTGACTTTCTTTGCCTATTCTCTAGGCAACTCAAATCGTCATTCGATTAAGTATCGTTGGCCAGCAAACCACATAGGACGAAACTGAAAGAGGCCAGAAGCTGATCTCTTATTCCCATCTTCGCCATTATGAGCAACTCCACAGACCCTTCAGACTATTGTACTCTGGACATCTGTCCGATTACAGAGGCGTATGTCTACTATGTGCCATCGTTGGCGGGCAATGCGTTCTATCTGGCCCTGTTTGCGGTGCTATTAGTTATTCAGGTGGCACTCGTGATCCGCTACAGGACCTGGGGCTACTTCGCAGGTCTCTTTGGGGGCCTCGTCTTGGAGATCATTGGATATCTGGGACGAATTCAATTGCATAATAATCCTTTCCGCTTCAATCCCTACCTGGAGTATGTTAATATCCCTCCTCTTCTGTAGCTTACTTTGATCCAACACTGACCACTACAACAGGTACCTGATCTGCCTGACCATTGGGCCTGCCTTCCTTAGTGCCTCCATCTATATCTGCTTAGGACGTATTGTGACTATCTATGGCGAGAGCATCTCTCGTCTCCGTCCGAAAACCTATACTATCGTCTTCGTTACATGTGATCTGGTCTCTCTGATCTTGCAGGCGGCGGGTGGTGCCATCACCTCCATCGCAGATGCCGACCAGTACGATCTTGCTCAAGATGGCATCAACATCATGATTGCCGGTCTTGCCAGTCAAGTTGCTTCTCTCACTCTATTCATGGCGCTTTGTCTCGACTTTGCGTGGAAAGTGTTCAAAAATCCGAATGACCTTAACCCCGATACCCATATGCGGAAGCTCCGACAAAGTTCTCTCTGGAAGGCTTTCCTTGCAGGTAAATACTACCGTCCCTTAGTCAATGATTTTATCGCATACGAAACTGACAATGTAACTATATTTTAGGTCTCACCATCGCTACCTTGACCATCTTTGTGCGATCTGTTTTCCGAGTGGCGGAGCTCAAGGAGGGATTCCACAGTTCGCTCGCCAACAATCAAGTGATGTTCATGGTCTTGGAGGGAGCAATGATTGCAATTGCAGTCATCTGCATGACCGCTCTGCATCCGGGCTTCTGCTTTGGTGGCCTCTGGGATCAGACAAAGTGGTCTTTCCGTCGGTCGCGCGATAGCGAGATGCAGTTGATTGAAGTCAGTGCCGATCACGAGGCCAAAGATTAGATGATCAGGTCGGGGACAATATGTTTTTGATTAATTTTGTCGCTGTTGGGCAATTCGTGTTTTCGTTTGTTTTTTCTTTTTGCTTTACCTTGAAGACCTTTAAAGCTAGAAACCTCTTTTGAGCAGGGCAGCTTTTCCGATCCAATACTTCAGGCCCAAGCGCTTGTGATTCGATACATTTTTTTTTCTTTTTATGAGATATTGTATAGCTGCCTAGCTTGAATTAAAATGTATATTCTGTTCCTTTCTATTCTTCAAAACCACCTGGATGACCACATGTCAACATGCGGCTCAATATAAGACATCCAACAAGGACCGATGCATGCATGTGTCTCCCCAATGCTTTCATTGAACGAGACTATACAGGGAATTACTTACTGTCAACATGAGTAACGAGTTACGAAGCGATAGTGCCATGTCAATGTCAACGACTATCACTATGTTCACACATTTGCCAGCAGGCGCAAGGAATAATCCAACTTTTAATCACACTTTCAGATAAGATTGAACCTAAAGCAGCTTTCTAATTCTGTGAATCTCTCGGTAGCCACCGGACAATCATCACCGGGCACCGATCAGAAAAGTTGACTTCCGCCCCCAACTCCACCAAGCGGCCGCTACAACGGCCAGCACCGGCGTCGATAGCTTGGCAACCATGAGTCCGACGGTACGCCACCAGCGCCTCCGACGACCATTCAGAAATTGCTCAGTGTTGTTAACGTGGGGAAAGGGCTTGTCTGGAATGGAGACCCCCAAGAACTGGCACAGCGGCTCCCACCCATCGCGCGGATTGAACATCAACAAGTTCTCCGCTGGCACTGCCTCCTGAATCCATGCATAGTAGTCGAGGTATGCCTGACGCTCACCCTGAGGGGCAATCAGCGGTCGCAGTCTATGCTGGAACTTGTGATACTTCCACCAGGGGCCAATAACATGCTGTTTTCGCGAAATGTTTAGTTTGTGTAAATTTTGGCCAGTCAACCGCAGTGAATGCAGAGTTGAATGTAGAATAGACAAAGGTGAAGCATACCGGATCCCAAGGTGCCAACCAATCAAATGATTTCCACGAAACCGCTGAGTCCACTGACTGGCGCATCGACTGCTGCCATCGATCGACGTCTCGCGTGCTCACCACCACCTTGGCCTCTGGGTAGGCCTTGATCAGGTCGGCAGCTACCAGAGTACCGGGAATGTTACATGAGACATTGAAGCCATCAAAGAGCTTGTCATAGTCGGCACGCGTGTAGTCCTTTCCCGTGTACATATACCGCGCCTCGAGGGCTTCAGACCACAAGGGGTACAGATGCGGCATCTCATCCATCATGCGGCCGTGAAAGGGCCGATACTTGAGTATCTCAAATGCCATTCGAATCGCTAGAGTTGTGTTAATAATCTGCATATACGGGGTGGGGCAAGTCAACTTACAGATGGTTCCAGTGCGAGGCATCCCGAGTAGAAGAACCTCCATCTTGGGAGGATTCTTAGGCGGAGGAACTTTGTCGATGAGTCGGGACATCCTGAGGGCACGGATTCAATAAGATAGAGGGTCTGTGTTGATATTTGGTAGGATGGTATACTCTGGACAGACGTGAAGTGTTTGTGGCTTTTTATACTCATGAACGTAGATAGGGAGCGTGGCTAAGTCAACACACGGCTTTCCAGATTAGCAATCTGAATATTGTTCTCCGAAGGATCAGATTGTGCGGCGGACATTCAGGTCCGAAAAAAAAGTAAATCAAATAATTTCCAACTTTAGTTGCTGATGCAACGAGGCTCGCATTTGGCTCATTGCCATGTGCATGAGGTTATTTCGATGATGTTGGTAATTACCGTACCGAACAAATACCATACTAACTGTATTGATACAGTATGCCATGGTACTTTGGACCTAGATACACCAGTATACCTATCCTCCTCAACAGCCGGAAATTCACGAGAAGAAAATCGTATGCTTACGACTAAAAGATATGGCAGTTGGTGAGCCGCCAATGGGAGTCAAGTTGGGGCAATGTGCGTGGTGAGATGGAGGAGGATAGAAGAGGTATAAAATCCGAGCCATGAGGCTACCACTGCGAGGCGCCATCCCCATCACATTTATCTCAATCTAGCAATTTCTACATTGATTGTATCATCGGTTGAGCTTTTAAACTGTCATCATGACCGTCGTCGAAACCGTGCCCAAGCATTACACCACCGGCGCGGTGGAAATGTTTGACGGCACCACCGACGGCAAAGAAGCGTACCTTGACACCTCGACCGGAGCAACGAACCTGAAGCCTAAAAAGGTCCATCACATCGAAATTGAGGACATTCGAGCTCAAAACCCGCAACCTCGGCTTTTACGCAATGGCTATGAGACGCAGGTCTATCCTACCTCTCTGACTGAAGAGGAGTTCATGACCTACCGTACCCCCGAGGGCAAGCAAATGATCAAAGACCGGTACTGGCCTGAGCTGCAGACCCTCATAGAGCAAAAGACAGGAGCGGCGAAAGTCATTCCCTGGCATTTCAGTCTGCGTAACCAGACCTTGGGCTACCACCCTGATGAGATCTTCTTCATGAAAACCGGCATCTCGCAGCCCGCTTCCACCCTTCACATCGACAACGATCATACCACCGCGCTGGATCATCTGCAGCGCGAGGTTGGTCAGGAGAAGACTGAGCAGCTTCTCAAACAGTATAAGCGCTGGGCAATCATCAATGTCTGGCGGCCGGTGGGAAGCACCATCCAGCGCTGGCCCCTTTTGGTCGTCGATCATAGTCGCATCCCAGAGTGGAACTTTGCCGACAACGTGGCTCGTGTTTACCGCAACAATGATCCCAAGTATTACAAAGCCCACGACAATTTCCTGAAGCCCCATGCCGACTATGTGTTTCGTTATGTGAGTCAAATGCGGCCCGAGGAGGTCATCATGTTCCGCGATTATGATTCTCGTACGGATTACGTCCGCGGGACACCTCACGGAGGCTTCCAAGATGACCAGACTCCTGAGGACGCCCCAGCACGTCGATCCATTGAAGTCAGATTGTTTGCCTTCTTTGACGATGATGAGGACTAGGCCGTGGAAACGAAGTGATCAAGAGCCTGGGCATCATCTCTCTATTGGACCATTTACTGTAGCTAGCCGAGAATTCTATCAGATCTACGGAGAATCTTTGTCGTCAATGCATATCCGTAGATGCTCCTCTGATACTCGCTTTGAGTCCCGGCAAAAACCCCGGTAATGAGTGAATATTTTTCGGAACCGAAATGACTTAGAGCAGGCTAGCGAGCCAACAACACTGTAGTAGGTAGCTTCAGTGGGTCCGCATTCGGAATAAAGCCTCAGACACGGAAGTAGCGGAGGTTGAGAAATACGGCGATGGTCGAACTCGAACGTGGCCGTCAAGTAAGAGAGTCAGAGACTAAGGTACCTGAGTCGGTTTCACGCACCCAATCAGTGACTGAATCTTCGTGATCCTGGCTGCAGAAGACGCCAAGACATGAGGGCCACCAGATCCTACACTGGCTACTAGACTACTGCAAGGTATGTAGTAGTCATCTACGGATGAATGTACATACTTTACGGCCCGTCAGCGCCGAGGCTCGCCAAGACTAGATGTCGCAATGTACTCCTTGGCTGCTGTTATTGGTTCGATCTGTTTGATGAGAGGGTTCTTCCCGTCGTGTTCCGTGCCAAGAAAAGATATGATTGGTCACTACGTAATTTTCCGCTAGACCTAGGACTTTGTAGCGTACTTGTAATCAAATGCTTAGTATTTCCTCTACAGCACCGGATAACGATACGAAGAACAAGGTGGGAAGGAAAGATGGAGGAGCATTGAATTACGAAACGAGATTTGTTATTCAAGGTATTGAGACTTACGCACAAATCAATATTGATGGAATGTTTTTACGCACGGAGGGCCAATCGGGGAGTCACAATAAGCCATGCATGGATAGGTACATTGGAGAATGCTTAGTCTCTTGGTACTTCCTCTCTTCCCCATTCAAAGGAACCCTCCGCTTGAGGCCGAACACTATACGGAGTGCATATGCTGCAAGCCAAGACCCGATCAAGATTGTATGTCCAGCACGGTCCTCAGCATCGCCTCTTCGGCCCTTTACCCTCCCCGAGCTCTTGGCAAAGGCTCTCTCCACTCGTTTATGCCTCCTTCTTGGACTTGGATGGCTCGACAACCCCGGTAAAAATCTGCTGCGGCCGCCACAATCCGGGTGTCTGACCCATAGCCTCACGCCAATGCGCCAACACCCCTGGAGTCCGAGAAAGACTTGCCAGGGCAATAATGATGTCCGTTTCAAATCCCCTGTTGCGATTCAAATCCGTATTAGGTCATCCATTCAGACTACGCCCAAAGAAGTAAACGGTAATGGCCCCCACTTACAGTGCAGTATACAGAAAACAGCCATACAGATCCGCGTTAGCCTTCAGGTTGCGCGAGGTGAAGTAAGGATCCTCGGATGCCACTCGGTCAATCTCCAAAGCCACTTGAAGAAGTGGGTTGGCCTGCAACTTGTCTTGATGCTCGTCCATCAGTCGTCGGATGAATTTGGTGCGAGGATCGACCACCTTGTAAATACGGTGGCCATACCCAAATAGCCGCTGTTTCTTGGCCTTGACGGCCGTAATCAAGGTTGGCACATTGGCCGGAGTTCCCACCTTCTCAAATTCTTGGTAGGCGAGATCGATGGCTCCGCCGTGCAGGGGGCCGTACGCAGAAACAATCCCTGTCACGCAGCACGACAGCGGGTCTGTCAACGTGGACGCGGCATGCAGGAACGCCGCAGTCGAATTGGTCATCTCGTGGTCCGCATACAAGATCCACAGCCGCTGGAGACACTCTTCGATCTTGCGATTGGGCTGTGGGGGTTGCATTTGCCTGTTCGGCTCAACGATGCCCATCATGAGCAACACATTACCAATGAAGGAGCCCTCCGGATGTGGTGGCTGGAACTTCCGCCCCCGCTTGTGGCAATAGACCAGGGCTATTGTTGTGGCTAAGATGGCAAGGGTCCGGATCACTGCCTCGTCGACTGCTTGCGGCTTTCCCAGGTATTGGGGCTCACCTTTGGAGTGGGTGGCTTTTGTGCCTTCATCCACCGAGGCATAGGCAGAAAGAGCAGCCAATATCATTGGGAAAGTTAGAGAGTTTGCTCTATGTGTGACGTCAGTTCGTCTGAAACGTTTTTCTCTGGTGATTTTGAAGAACAAGGCACTTACGGGAATGCTTGAATCACGTCGATAACACACTGATGAGGCTTCATCTCCGCGGCCAACTCCCGCCGCAGTGTTCTTTTCTGTGCAGGTGTGGGAAGTTTGCCCCAAATGAGGAGATGGATGACCTCTTCATAGTCGTTGTGTTCGAACAGATCCTCAATAGAGTGGTTGCGGTACTGGATATAACCTCGCTTGCCATCGATGAGGGTGATGGAGGACTCCATGCATGCAGTATTAAGGTAACCTTTATCGATGATCCGCAGTCCACTGTCCACGTGGTCAGCGAAGTCGGCCCCGGGTTGAGCTGCAGTAATTTGTCGGAAATCTAGAGCTCGAACAGCATTGTGGACAATGGGAAGGTGGTAGGTTCTCTTAGTCCGGTTGTCCGTGATGGTGAGAGAGCCGTGAGCCGGTCCAACTGAGACTCGGCCAAGAGCTTTATGATAATAAATCACAATGAGAGAAAGGTATGAGTAGAGAAGCTTTCTCCACGCGTGGATGAAGTGAACGAGAACCGCAGCCATGTTTGAGATAGTAAAGAGGAACAATGATGATAGTGACAATCTGTTCTTTCTCTGACCACACAAGTCAAGACAAATGAGTCAAGTTATAGAAGTCTCGTAATCTGATAATGTGGAATATGCGAGTTTCCTCTCAGTAGTAGCCTCGTTGGAAATGAGTGCCTTGCAGCCCTTCCCAGAAAACCACATACTGGGTCTAGATCGGAGTTTTGTGGTACTTCTACCAAATCGACCGAGCTTTGATGAGTGACCCAGTATCTAGAAAAACCACCAGTCAATTTACTAGTCCGGTGGTACTCACCAGGGTCGACGGTAGAGCATCCAACGCCAAGACACCCAAGAAGGTGGATGTTGAGAAACTCCCGAGCATTTTCTGATCTATTAATTCTGGAATTAATTATATGAGGTTAGACTAGGCTGGTGTCAACACCGAGTGCCCACAAATTGTCTAGAATCCCTCTACCCGAGTTCTTTAGTTTTGCATTAGAATGACTGCATTGGCGTCCAGGCGCTAAGAGCTGAGGGCCTCACCTATCATGGGTGATACTACAGAGGCGCAGCGGGGCTGAGATGATGGCGTGAGTAAGATTAATTGATATTCAATAATCTCGGAGGCGTTACCAGATACACTCCTTCGGATATGTCTCTGACTTGATCTTACTTTAGTACGATTACAGGAAATGGATGCTTGAAATACACGTCTCCCACAAGAGTACCTTGGTATGGCATGCCTGAACTGATGAGCACTTTGGTGAGGCGAGTAGTCGGGTATTCGAGTTCAATGGATCTACTGAATACAAAACCGCTCGAACACCACTAGCCTGTCTTGTGAAAGGTCACGGTGACTGGAGGACGATAGGAATAGTTGACTACGAGCTGTTTATCTTTATTACTCCTTTTCTTACAATCGACGTGATAGTTGGGGTCTATACATGCAACCAGAAACTGGGAAGTCTTCTTCGTATATGGAACATAGCCGACCTTGACCAAGCGATGTCGATATTGCGAGCGAACATCCAATGAGCCTCATCTTGTTACAAACAACTGGTGGAGTTCCAGTAGTAGAAAAGGTACACGGGCTTGCCGACGATGATCGAGAGAATATTAGAACTCGCATGCAGCTGATGGAGGAAAGCCCGGGTTCAGAGAAGTTAGACACAAATCATGAATCACAGATTATTGTTGGAGGATGAATCTCTATGAAATTTTTGCACGGTATGACATTCGACAGGTTCAGCCAGAATACCATACAATTGTTACGGCCGATAGTCACTTTACAGGATGTTGACTGAACGTGTAGTAAGAGGGGGTTAGTAGACCTCATGAACCCGTTTGTCCTGCCTGTTTGAATTCAGGCGTCACACATTCTAAGCATTCAACTGACGCCGATGTTACTATAGAGTCACGGCAGAGCATGTTGTCCAATCACTCCCTTCGCGGACGGAATCCTTCAACGCCTCGACTGTAGTCGTCGACGGCCGGAAAAGCAGGTACCGAAACTCCGAAGCTAATATTCGGAACCTTTGATAATGCCGTTCATCCGTACAGCAGTGACTGTCTCGCTTAGAGCCCCATCCGTGCAGCTTTCGCATGAGAAGGCTCGGGATGGTAGCTGCAGCAAAGCCAAGCCCAGTTCCGAACAAATCCACGATCAGGATTCTCAATCTCGCAGCTTCTTGCCGAGTAAGGACGTTGGTCGTTGTCCTGCGTAGTATTGAAGGGTAACACCGGACCAAGGCTAATCAGATGCTTACAAATGGTAAAGTAGGAGACAAATTCGGAGTGTAAACATTAGTCTATCTCGGAGATGGGGGCCGCTTTGCTCTTATTATGTTTGATAATCTATTTCTTCCAGTCTCCTGTACGTACAATGAAATACCACAATCTGATCTTACGTGCATGGATCATGGATGAGCGGACACGGACAAGGGCCCCGAGACCCGATCCCGTCTTTTCCACGTGTGAACGACCCCCAGCAGTTAAGTCGAGCGAATCTCTGGAGAATTATGCCATTATTTTGCATCTCCTTTTTTTCTGGCATTGTTGCATGCATGGACTTTGTTGTTTCTCAAACGAATGATGAGTTCACCACGCTCATCTCAGCGTTCGAATGAAGAGACCACCGATTCTCTCGAGCTCTCTACATTCAAATCGTCAGATATACGTACAATCGTGCACAGTGAAGACAGAATAGAGGCTCTTTCATCGCCTTCTACGAAAGAATTCCCGTTGCATGCAGATAAGGCCGCCAGGACTCCCCATCGGTCATGTTGGTCGCTCAATCCTCTACGATGGGGTCCTATTCCTCCCGTTCCCGCTGGAAGATCAGTATCGGGCGAGCATGGTGCCAACTGGCTCAGCCAATTGACGTTCCAATGGATGACTCCAATTATGACTGTGGGCTATCGCCGGCCTCTGGAGGTGAATGACATTTGGGAGGTCAGCCCTCGTCGACACATCACTCGGCTGTCAGACCGGTTCGATGCATCCTTTCAGGCTCGCACTCATCGTCACGAGCCTCATCCACTTCTTTTCGCCCTGCATGATACCTTCTGGCGGGAATTCTGGTTCGGGGCGCTCTGCGTCTTTTGCTCCTCCATCTGCCAGGTCATGACGCCATTCGTTTTGCGATATCTAATCAAGTGGGTCACCACTGCCTACACCGAAAGAGCATCCAGCGATGACAGTCAAGGATTCGGCAAACAGGTCGGCCTAGTCTTTGGCATTATGGGAATGCAGATCGTTCAAAGCATTGGCACGAATCAATTTATCTATCGCGGGTTCATGGTTGGTGCACAGGCCCGAAGCGTCATGATCAACGCAATCTTTGAGAAGACATTGAGATTGTCCAATCGAGCCAGAGCCGGAACTGCAGGAAATCCGCAGCAAGACACCGCTGGCGAAATGGGTTGGTCCCCTGGCCGGGTGATAAACATGATGTCCACGGACACGTCTCGTATTGAATCCGCCTGTGGCATGTTTCATCTCCTCTGGATCTCACCCTTGACCATCTTTCTTGCCTTGGCTTTGCTGATCGTCAACATGTCTTACTCCGCTCTTGCGGGATTTGCATTGCTCTTTGGCGGAATTCCTTTACTTACGATCACCATGAAAAAATTGGTTCGCCGACGTCGTATCATCAACGCGGCAACAGATAGCCGCCTGTCGCTGACACAGGAGATTATGCGCTCCATCCGTTTTGTCAAATATTACGGCTGGGAGCAAGCTTTTCTCGAGACTCTTCGGAAACTTCGGCAGCAAGAAGTCTCTATGATTCAGAAGTTGATGGCACTACGCAATGCAATGAATGCTATTTCGGTCTCTTTGCCCATTTTTGCTTCCATGCTTTCCTTCATTGTGTATTCCGTCTCAGGGCATGAACTGAGCTCTTGGGTGGTATTCTCCTCACTCTCTATCTTCAACTCTCTACGCGTGCCGTTCAATCTCCTTCCTGTGGTGATTGGACAGCTGACGGACGCCTGGGCGTCCTTGCACCGGGTGGAAGGCTACCTGTTGGCTGAGGAACATCGAGAAGATATCCTTTGGGATACGAACGCGGAACTAGCAATCGAGGCACGAGAGTCCTCCTTTACCTGGGAGCAGACCTACACACCAATGACGGAGGATGAAATAGGAATGAGAAGCCGGACGACTGGCGGAGTGTCCTCAAATGTTGTGGAGGGTTCCCCTTTCACGCTCCAAGATATAACTCTCACCATCGGACGAAAAGAGCTCGTCGCTGTCATTGGTACCGTGGGCTCGGGGAAGAGTTCTCTCATGTTCGCCCTCGCGGGTGAAATGCGTCAAACCGGTGGGCTAGTGACGCTAGGGGCCACAAGGGCCTTTTGTCCGCAGTCTGCGTGGATTCAGAATGCCACAATTCGTGAAAACATCCTCTTTGGAAAAGCGATGAACCAAAAATGGTACGACCAGGTAATCGAAGCTTGTGCATTACAGGCCGACTTTGACATGCTGCCCTCTGGCGATCAGACTGAAGTTGGAGAGCGAGGAATTACTCTGAGTGGTGGACAGAGACAACGCGTGAATATTGCGCGGGCCATATATTTTGACAGCCCTCTAATCCTGCTGGACGATCCACTTTCTGCTGTGGATGCCCATGTAGGACAGCATCTTTTCGACCGTGCCATCTGCGGGCTGCTACGCGATCGTTGCCGTGTGCTGGTCACCCATCGGCACGATATTCTTCCTCGATGTGATCGGATCGTCTGGCTAGATGGCGGTCGTATCCAAGCAAATGATTCTTATGAAAATCTTATGACTACTAACGTCAACTTCCGCAACTTGATGGCTTCGACAAGTCGCACCGACAGCGACAAAGAAACAACGCAAGCGTCTTCACCTCAGAAGAGCAGTACGGGGCTTAAAGAAAACGCTCCGGATCCAAGAACACTCATCCAAGAGGAAGATCGATCTACCGGCAGTGTCGATTGGGGAATCTACCTGGCATATCTTCGTGCGTCTGGTTCGGTTTGGTACGGGCTAATTCCGCTTCTTCTGCTTGCGGTGGCCCAGACATCAAACATCTTGACCAACCTCTGGTTGTCTTACTGGACGGATCACAAGTTCAACCTTTCTCGTGCTCAGTATATTGGCATCTACGTCGGTTTGGGTATTATTCAGGCTATCTTGATGTTTTTATTCTCCTTGTCTGTCTCGTTACTAGCCACACGGGCCAGCAAGGCAATGATGGCGCGCGCCTTGGCAAGTGTCTTGCGCGCTCCGATGGCCTTCTTCGATACCACACCCTTGGGTCGCATCGTCAATCGCTTCTCCAAGGACGTAGACACAATGGACAATGCTCTGGCCGATGCGATCCGCATGTATCTTTACACCCTGGCTATGATCCTGAGTGTTTTTATTTTGCTCATCGTCTATTTTCACTACTCCGGTATCGCCATCGCCCCACTGCTCATCTTGATCCTCATCGCGGCCGCGTATTATCGCGCTTCGGCTCGGGATTTGAAGCGACATGAAGCAGTGCTGCGGTCTGTTGTCTTTGCACGATTCAGCGAAGCTATCTCTGGTACTGCCAGCATCCGCACCTACGGTCTGCAGGGCCATTTCGCTCATACTCTGCGCCAGACTATCGACAACATGAACTCGGCCTACTACTTGACCTTCAGTAATCAACGCTGGCTGAGCACACGCCTGGATGCTGTTTCGATCCTCCTCGTTGCCACTACTGGAGTGTTGGTGGTGACCCTACGCCACGTCGTCTCTCCAAGCATTTCGGGTCTTATCTTTTCATATATACTTGCCATTGTGCAGATGATCCAATTACTAGTCAAACAGTTCGCTGAAGTCGAAAACGCTATGAACGCCACAGAGCGGGTTCATTTTTACGGTTCCAATTTGGCACAGGAAGAAGACCAGGGTCATTCTTGTCCCTCCGCTGCAAGTAAAGAGTCCTGGCCCCTGTCCGGTGCCATTGACTTCCATCAAGTCAAGATGCGGTATCGGCCGGAATTACCTTTAGTTCTGAAAAGCTTAGATCTACATGTCGCTGGGGGCGAACGAATTGGCATTGTCGGCCGTACTGGCGCCGGCAAGTCTTCCATCATGACGGCATTGTTCCGGCTCACCGACCTCGCAAGTGGAAATATTAAGATTGACGGCGTCGATATCGCCCAAGTTCCACGCGAGATACTTCGGTCCCGACTTTCTATCATCCCGCAGGATCCCACCCTCTTCTTGGGCACGGTACGGTCTAACCTTGATCCTTTCCACGAGCACACCGATCTAGAACTGTGGTCCGCGCTTCGGCAGGTAGGACTCACGTCTGATGGCGACAGTCATGATCCGTCACAAATCCGTCTGGATGCACCTGTAGAAGAGGAGGGGCTGAACTTCTCCCTGGGCCAGCGTCAGTTGATGGCCCTAGCACGAGCACTTGTGCGCGGCAGCCAAATTGTGGTCTGTGATGAAGCGACGTCGTCTGTGGACTTGGAGACCGATCATCGCATTCAGGAAACCATGCGGACGCATTTCAAAGGGCGAACGCTTTTGTGTATTGCACACCGACTGCAAACAATCATCAAATATGACCGGGTCTGTGTGATGGATAATGGACGCATTATAGAGTCGGACACGCCTGTGCGTCTTTGGGAGGCAGGAGGAGTTTTCCGGGCCATGTGTGTGCAAAGTGGACTGGTCAGAGCAGATTTCGACTGAATGATAAAAAATGTCTTAGAATGCATAGAATGAACGCTTTCACGTCTTCTCTTGCGTATTTCTATCACCAGAAGGCGTTGTCGCTGTCACATTGATTTTAGCATATTCGAAAGATATGCCGAACATGGACCAAATAAGTTTTTCTCACACTGAATTTTGAGGACAAGATAAGGTTGTCAGCGTCGAGATTTCGGCATCGGGTAAAAGGCTTGAGCAGAATATCTGAGCCACTCTACAATAGCAGAGCACCTTTCGTACGCTACACGCTTCTTATACTATACGTAAAAGACTCCTACTTGATTTTCCATGGTTGAATTGGATGGAAGCTACCCCGGATCCAGATCTTCTTCTTCGCCCAAGTGCTAATGTCACCAATTGGTAGCAACACGTGACGTACCATCTATGGAGTCAAGAAGCCAAGAAGCCTAAGAGAATGCCGAGACCGACATCATAAAAGAATTTTCTGACTCAAAATCCGGTTTATCCTTTGAATTACTTCGGTTGTACCTATTGTATACATTGCAGCTGGATGGTTTTGTGATGGCTGGTTTTCTTGCATACTACGAACCTGATAGTAAGTGCTTGCCATTCGCCGTCGCCAGGGCTCAAACTAATTGTCGGGATATATCCTGCTGTCAGAACAGGCCAACAGTGACTTACTACTGGCGACTGACGGATATCATCCCTTGCTTGGTGTATGCATTCTTGCGCCAGGCTGCGGCTCCGGTGTTGTGACCGCCGAGGGCCGGCGTGTAGGATCTAGGGGTGTTTTCCAACTAGACTGAACATCAACATCTATATATGAATCAATTGACTTTTGCTTTGGAAGCATAAACACTGTTCACTTCACTGTGTACACGGTACCTAGCTGGTGATACCAACACTAATTAACTAACGACGATCTGCAGTCGTCGAGATCCTGATCATCATATCATTCTTTTTCCTTCTCTCTTTAGCCGAATGGATTTCCGCCAAGATTATTCGTGCCGGTATCATTGGTCAAATAGCGGTGGGGATCATTTATGGCAAACCGTTAGCCAATATTCTGGAGTACCCGTGGCAGCAGTCAAAGCGCACACTGCAACCGGGAGATACAATACATCACAGGATATATTCGACAATCGTCCTCAACTAAGTGTGGTCTCCTCAGTGAATGGTCTGCACTAAGGTCTGGCAGTGGGGGCCGAAAAGAAATTCTCAATGTCTACTGGCCAGGCGATTTCGAGAAAGCCTGTACCTCAATCTAGGGTTACAACTCGCGATGGGTCAGTGAATTGATATCACCACACATCCTGTAACCAGCAGCTTTCTCCGAGATTTTGCAAGCTGCGTTTACAGTAACTGGATTGTCCAAAATAAAGTGCAATTTCAGCGACCGCTCCTCCCTTGCCTTTACCCCTTATGTCTTACTGCGAGTGGTTTTGAAAATGACCATTCCAGACAGTCCAATGACCACGGGCTCTGAATGAGTGTCTCTTCTAGTTCTATCTTGAAATAAGCGCGTCGCCTTCTGCAAAGAGATCATCTGGATTTTTCCATTATGCAATGAAGGATGGAACAGCATGGTCAACGCAGAGGAAGCTATAGTGGTGAATCTCTGCTCTCGGTATGTCCATCCGCAGTCGCTCCATTGCTTACTTTCTGCGACGGGGATTTGACCAGTCGGAAAACGCAATAAGAAGAAACATACGTGCCATAGTTGAAAAACGTCGATCCCTGGGAATATCTATCTACTGTTGGGATACGAGCGCAGTTGACTCTTGGATCGACGACCTGCTTGTAGACGCTGAATCCGTCAATTTAAACGATGACGGTGGGAGAAATGGTATGACGTTTGCGCTAAACTTTTGGTACCTTACCCGTATTATAGAGTGGAATTCTGTTATCGTAAAATGCCCTGAAACGAGGAACGAGTGAAGGGGTTACTACCCTGCGCGAGCTGCCCACGAAGTTAGCTGCGTTCGTCATTGAAAATCCTCGCCCGTTCTCGCCGCTGATTCCGTCGATTTTGGCCGCCAAGGCTTGTTCTCGTTGGCTCCTAGCTACGTGCACTGCGGTTTTCCTATTGCTCATCTGCTTCTCCATGCTCTTCTTTGATTGCTTCTCGGCTGCTTTCCTTCTTTCCTCCTTAGGCACTGGGCTTTCCCATATTCGTATTCGGCGTAGGGATCCTATCGTTGTTGTCTCCAACACAGTCGTGATATCAATGGGGTTGAGCGAAAACTTTAGCCATAGAGAATACAGAGGCTAATGAGCAATCCTCAGCATATTATTTCTAACTACGGCGTGACCGGATATAGGAGAAAAGGGCAAGAACATGCTTAAAGTTGCGGGGATCAGGAAACGTGAGCCGGAACCAATAGGATTTGTTCTATCAGCGTGCGCAAGGTTACCGGGACAGAGTAACAAAGTATCAAAAACTACGCGGCGTTCGACCATATACAATTACGAACACCTTAGGCAGTTACTGCGTAATATGGAAGTTGGCAATGCCAGAACCCGCTACTGACGTTTTATGAATCGAGAGCAACCAATAAAATGAAACCGCCCCTTCACCAGTAGTGGCGTAGGACATTCTGTCATAGAAAGAGCTAAGCAACTATTACCATACACCTTGGAATACCGTTTACTTCTACTGATTTCGAGTCATCCCTCCTATTATTCTATGCCCCTAACACAAAGAACCTTCTGCTCTGGCTGCGGCAGACTATGCGACTCCACAAAATTCAGGACCTAGGACGATTACCGCTAGAGAGCTTCTGAGAGGGAGGGCAGAGCTCGACACCAGTTTACTGATTCTCAAGTGTGCTAACTACACTTAACAATCTCTACTTCTAGTACATAAGGTTATATAACTGGTCGTAAGTTTACATTCTATGCCTGCCTATCATCTATTCTATACCCCTCTTCTTACCTAACCTACTGTAGCTGATTCCTATGCCTTGCTTCACTGTCCCTATGCTAGCACACTCAAAGTGCCGTGGACATATCAGTTGCAATTACTTAGCTTATAATTTTTATTCGATTATTTGCGCTACCATGGTTCAAATACATCCAATCGGCTTCCACTGTTATCTTCCGTAACTTTAAGCACACTGTAACCGTGCAGCCTTAGCTCCTCGTACTCGTACAAGGACCGATATCTTCGACTATTACCGCACGAAAGCAAATTTGCCCTGCTTAGCTCTTTTGTGAGATTTTAGTTCTATGTTTCATTCTGCCTAGTTTT